>CAJQZJ010032315.1:2478919-2495133 GCA_907164525.1 Lophiomys imhausi | reverse complement strand
CACACACACACACACACACACACACACACACACACACACACACACACACACTGTGATGATAACATTTACCGAGCTCTTTGTAATACCTACCTCTCCCCTGGGACTTTCTGTAACACTCCAACATGCTATGCATCATTGATTCAAACATTCATTCACCAAATACTTAACTTGTATCTAGTATCCTGATAGGAAACTATAAATATGGTGACGGACGAAGCAGAGATTGTGTGGAAGTACATAATTACAGAAAACCCTGTAGTCTTTTTTTTTTTTAATCTTAGCCATTCTGATATGTGTGAGATGGAATCTCAGAGTCATCTTGAGTTGCGTTTCTCTGATGATTAAGGATGTTGAGCAATTCTTCAAGTGTCTCTCGGCCTATAGAAATTCTTCTTTTGTGAATTCTCAGTTTAGCTCTATACCCCATTTTTTGATTGGATTATTTGGGTTGTTGGTTTTTAATTTCTTGAGTTATGTATTTTGGATATTAGCCCTCTGTTGAATATGGGGTTGGTGAAAATCTTTTTCCAATCTGTAGGCTGTTGTTTTGTTATAGTGACAGTGTCCTTTGCCTTACAGAAGCTTTTCAGTTTCCTAAGGTCTCATTTATTAATTGTTGGTCTTAGAGCCTGAGCTATTGGTGTTCTGTTCAGGAGGTTGTCTCCTCTGACAATGAGTTCAAGGCTTTCTCCTACTTTCTCTTCTATTAGATTTAGTGTATCTGGTTTTAGTTGAGGTCTTTGATCTTCTTGGACTTAAGTTTTGTGCAGGGTGATAAACATGGATCTATTTGTATCCTTCTATATGTTGACATCCAGTTAGACGAGCACCATATGTTGAAGATGTTTTCCTTTTTCCATTGCATGGCTTTGGCATCTTTGTCAAAAATCAAGTGACGTTTTGTGGGTTTATTTCTGGGTCTTTGATATGATCCCATTGATCAACCTGTCTGATATATGCCAATACCATGCTGTTTTTATTACTATTGCTCTGTAGTACAGCTTGAAATTAGGGATGGTGATGACTCCAGAACTTCTTTTGTTGTACAGGACTATGTAATTTTTTTTATACAATAGTTTTAGCTATTCTGGGTTTTTTGTTTTCCATATGCAGTTTAGAGTTGTTCTTTCAAGGTCTGCAAAGAATTGTGTTGGCATTTTAATAGGAATTGCAATGAATCTATATATTGATAAGATGGCTATTTATATTATGTTAATCCTACCTATCCATGAGCATGGGAGATCTTTCCATCTTCTGATATCTTCTTCAGAGTCTTGAAGTTCCTGTCATACAGGTCTTTCACTTGCTTGGTTAGAGTTACACAAATATTATATTATTTGTGGTTATAGTGAAGGGTATTGTTTCCCTAATTTCTTTATCAGCCTATTTATCTTTTGTATAAAGAAGGGCTACTGATTTTTTTGAGATAATTTTTTATCCAGTTACTTTGCTGAAGGTTTTTATCAGCTATAGGTGTTCTCTAGAAGAGTTTTGAGGGTCATTTATGTACACTATTGTATCATCTATAAACAGTGATACTTTGACTTCTTCCTTTCCAATTTGTATCTCCTTAACCTCCTTTAGTTGTCTTATTGCTCTAGCGAGAACTTCAAGTATTACATTGAAGAGATATGGAGAAAATGGGCAGTCATGTCTTGTCCCTGATTTTAGTGGAGATGCTTTGAGTTTCTCTCCATTTAATCTGATGTTAGTTATAGGCTTTTTATGTTTAGGTATGGGCCTTATATCTCTGAAAGACTTTTATCACAAAGGGGTGTTGATTTTATCAAAGGCCTTTCAGCATCTAATGAGATAATCATGTGATTTTTTTTCTTTCAGTGTTATTATATGGTGGATTATCATATGTTAAATCATCCCTACATCCCTGCAATGAAGCCTACTTGATCATGGTGGATGATGTTTTTGATATGTTCTTGAATTTGGTTTGGGAGTATTTAACTGAGTATTTTTGCATCAATGTTCATAAATGAGATTGGTCTGAAATTCTCTTTTTTTGTTGGATCTTTGTGTGGTTTAGGTATCAGAGTGACTGTGGCCTCATAGAACGAGATTGTCAATGTTCCTTCTGTTTCTATTTTGTGGAATAGTTTGAGGAGTATTGGTGTTAGCATGTCTTTGAATGTGGAATTCTGTTCTTAAACCATTTGGCCTTGGACTTTTTTTGGTTGGGAGATTTTTAAAGATTGCTTCTATTTCCTTAGGGGTTATAGGACTATTTAAATTATTTACCTGATCTTGATTTAACTTTGGTAAGTGGAATGAATCTACTAAGAAACTCATCCATTTCATTCAGGTTTTCCAATTTTGTGTAGTACAAGCTTTTGAAGTAAGACATGATGATTCTTTGAATTTCCCCAATATCTGCTGTAATGTCCCCCTTTTCCTTGCTGATTTTGTTAATTTGGATATTATCTTTATGCCTTTTAGTTAGTCTGTCAAATGATTTTCTATCTTGTTGATATTTTCAAAGAACCAGCTCTTGGTTTTGTTCATTTTTGTTGTATTGTTCTCTTTGCTTCTAATTTATTGATTTCATCTCTGAATTTGATTATTTCTTGCCATCTACTCCTCTTAGGTATGTTTGCTTCTTTTTGTTCTAGAGCTTTCAGGTATGCCATTAAGTAGTTAGTGTGAGATCTCTCCAATTACTTTATAAAGGCACTTAGTGCTAGGCACTTTCTTCTTAGCACTGTTTTCATTGTGTCTCATAACTTTAGGTATGTGTGCCTTCATTTTCATTGAATCTTAGGAAGTCTTTAATTTCTTTATTTCCTCCCTGACCCATTGGTCATGAGTAGTGAGTTGTTCAGTTTCCATGAGTTTGTAGGCTTTCTGTTGTTACTGAAGTACAGTTTTAATCCATGGTGTTCTGATAAAATACAAGGGGTAATTTCAATTTTCTTGTGTCAGTTGAGGCTTACTTTGTGACTGACTATATGGTCAGTTTTGGAGAAGGTTCTGTGAGGTGCTAAGATAAATTTTTTTGTGTTTGGGTGGAAAGTTCTGTAGATATCAATTAGATTCATTTGGTTCATGATGTCTGTTTATTATTTCTCTGTTTAGTTTCTGTCTCAAAGACCTGACCTTAGGTGATAGTGGGGTGTTGAAGCCTCCCACTATTAATCTGTGGAGATCAATGTATGATCTAAGCCATAGTAATGTTTCTTTTACAATGTGGGTACCCTTGTATTTGGAGCATAAATGTTCAGAATTGAGATGTCCTTTTGGTGGATTTTTCCTTTGATGAGTATGAAATGTCCTTCCCCATCTCTTTTGATCAATTTAGGTTAAAAGTCTATTTTATTAGTTTTTAGAGGCTACTCATGCTTGCTTCTTGAGTCCGTTTGCTTGGAAAACCTTTTTTCAACACTTTACTCTGAGGTAATCTTTGTTGCATCAATGTTTTTCTTGTATGCAACAGAATGATGAGTCCTGTTTTCACATCCATTCTTTTAGTCTGTGCCTTTTAATTGGGGAATTAAATCTAGTGATGTTGAGAGATATTAATGACCAATGATTGTTAGTCCATGTGGATTTTTATTTTGGTGGTGTTAGTGTGTGTGCTTCACTTCTTTTGGTTTTGCTGAAGTGGAATTATTTGTTACCTATGTTGTCTTGGGTAAAGTTAACCTTCTTGGGTTGGATTTTTCCTTCTAGTATCTTTTGTAGGGCTGGATTTGTGGATAGATGTTGTTTGAATTTGGTTTTGTTGTGGAATATCTTGTTTTCTCCATCTGTGGTGATTGAGCATTTTTCTGGGTATAGTAGTCTAGACTAACATCTGTGGTCTTTTAGGGTCTGCAAGATATCTGCAAAGGCCCTTCTGGCTTTTAGAATTTCTGATGAGAAGTCAGGCGTGATTCTGATGGGTCTGCCTTTCCATGCTGTTTGACTTTTTTCTCTTGCAACTTTTATTATTCTTTCTTTGTGCTACATTTAGTGTTGTTATTATGTGGCAGGAGTTTTCTCATCTAATCTCTTTGGTGTTCTGTAAGCCTCTTGTACATTTATGGGCATCTCTTTCTTTAGGTTGGGGAAATTTTCTTCTATGATTTTGTTGAAGATGTTTTCTGGTCCTTGGAGTTGGGAGTCTTCTCTTTTTTCTATTCCTATTATTCTTAGGTTTTGTCTTTGCACAGTGCCCATGATTTCTTAGATGTTTTGAGTCAGGTATTTTTTAGATTTTGTGTTTTCTTGGACAGACGTATCTATTTCTTTGATTGTATCTTCTAAACCTGAGATTCTCTGTTCCATCTCTTGATTCCTGCTGGTAATGCTTGTATCTGTAGTTCCTGTACCCTTTCCTAGTTTTCTGTCTCCAGGATGGTCTCAGTTTGTGTTTTCTTTATTAATTCTATTTCTGTTTTCACGTCTTGAACCATTTTATGCATTTCCTTCTCCATTTTAAATTTTTTCCCTGTACTTCTTTAAGGGATTTAATCCCTTTTCTTTTCATGTTTGATTGTGTTTTCCTGTATTGATTTAAGGGTTTTATCCATTTCCTTCATCTGATTGTTTTTCCCTGAAATTCTTTAAGATATTTATTTTCCTCTTTTAAGCCCTCTAGCATTTTCATAATAGATTTTTCATCAGTTTCTTGTGTTTTTGATGCCTTAGGATGGTCAGGGTTTGGTGTATTAGGATAATTGAGTTCTTGTGGTGCCACATTGACCTGGTTTTTGTTGATTGTGTTCTTTTGTTGGCCTTTTGGCATTTGGTTGTCCCTATCATTGGCTGGTTGTACCTGGTGTCTGCTGGATTTGGTGTCCAGGAAAGAGTCCTGGTCCGGGGGTTGGATGTTCCTGTATGATCCTGTGATCCATATGATCACTTCAGGAAAGTTGGTAGGGCTGTAGACTGAAGGCTGGAGCCAGGAAGATGTACTCTCAGAGAAGCAGGAAGTGCCTCTAGGCCAAATGCAGGGACCTGCTTCCCTGGGACTCTAGGGGATGATCTCTCAGAGAAGCTCTGTCAGAGACATGGGAAGCACCTGGAGGCCAGAGGCCAGTGTGAGGAAGACCTCTCAGAGAAGCTCTTTTGGGTTGCAGGAAGCATCTGGATGCAAGAAGCCGGGCTGCGTGTCTCTGGGGATAGGCAGACAACCTCTCGGAGAAAATCTCTCAGAGACACTGCTGGAGGCCAGAGGCCTGGGCAAGCATCCCTGGAGCTGGAACTCAGAGGAAAATCTATAAGATAAGCTCTCTTGTGACAAAGGAAGCACCTGGAGGACATAAGCAGAAGTCAATCATCTATAGGACTCAGTGGATGACCTCTATATGAAGCTCTCTCAGAGATGCACCTGGAGGGCAGAGGCCTTGGTAAGTGTCCCTGAGACTCAGAAGGCCACCTCTTGGAGAAGCTCTCCTGGTGGCGCAGAAGCACCTGGAGGCCAGAAGCCTGGCTGAGTGTGCAATCCAAATTCTTACTTTTCTGTTTAAGGTATCTGTTTGTTTGGAGGGGAAAGTGGGTACTGAGGATTGAACCCAGGCCTAGTGTATACCAGGCCTGCACACACTACTACTAGGGCTGCACCCTAGATCCTGGTGCTTATGTTTTGAAAAGCAATATGAGTAGTTTTTAACATGGAAAAATCAAGAACAATGTATTGACTGTTTTGAGACAGCTTTGATATGTAACCTACAAGACCTGGCAGTCACTATGGCCTGTCTCTTGCCTTAGCCTTCAGAGTTCTGAGATTACAGGCACACAGTGCTATTCTTGGTTTCTGAAAATGATCAACTGCCTGAATGCAGTTGATAATGATACATATCACTCATTATGGGACCTTAGACATAACCATAGTTAATATGCATTGTCTGATGAATAAATTACACTACCATTATATAATAGCACAAAATCCTATGATATAAAATTCAGACTTCAGAAAACCCTTGAAATACACAAATTTAATGACTATAGGTCATATTTATCCAACATACCTTAATTTTACCAACAAAATATTTATATATTACAATATTTAACAACAAAAATGTTTATGTCCACCCACTTGGGACTTTCATCCTAAGCTCTGCCTGCTACTAACTGTTTTGCAGAGACTCTTTAGCTACACAATGGTACAGGAAGAGCTCTCCCCAGCCCCTCTCCCTGCCCTTCCTTGCTCCTCTCCTCTCAGCCCCATTCCTCCAGATTCTCATCCGAATCTCTGCCTGCCACCTGATGCCACTTTGAGATTTGCAGTGGTCCACATAGTTGGTTAAGAACCCTTACTCCATTCCTCTTTACTCTCTCATCAGGATTTCCATCCAGCCCTGGGCACCATGGTCCTAGGACTCATCTTATCACCATTTGGTCCTCTGAGCCAAAAAGTGACGTCAAAAAAACACAAGCCATATTCTAACTCCAGAAGCCTAAGTTTCACAACAAAAACACACATAATACAAAACTAAAAGTAAAACCAAGACAGTATGCTGTTTCCCCAATGCACCAACTCTATAGTTTGTCTCTAATAAGAACAACAAGATAAAGAATTCAAAAGAACAATAATAAACCAGTTGAAAGAGCTCAGAGAATTCAAACAGGACATGAATGAACACTTTAACAAACTTAAAGAATGAACTCCTGATTGAACCCCCCCAAAACTGCGAACACCTGCATGAAATAAGGAGGACAATCCGTGATATGTGTCCTGGCTAGTTTTATGTCCACTTGACACAAGCTAGAGTCACCAGAGCTGAGAGAACTTCAATTGAGAAAATGTCTCCATAGATCAGGCTATAAAACATTTTCTTAATTAGTGATGGATGAAAGAGGTTGCAACCCATTGTGGATAATGGCATCCCTGGGTTGGTAGTCCTGGGTTCTATAAGAAAGCAGGCTGAGCAAGCCATGGGGAGCAAGTCAGTAAGCAGCACCCCTCCATGGCCTCTGCATCAGCTCCTGCCTCCAGGTTCCTGCCCTGCTTGAGTTCCTGCCCTCTTTGCTTATGATGATGAACCGATAATAGAACTGTGAGTAAAATAAACCCTTTCCTCTCCAAGTTGTTTTTGTTCATAGTATTTCATCACAGCAATAGTAACCATAACTAAGACAATATGAAAAAATAATTTAATAAATAGATAGATAGATACTAACTGGATTAGAAAACAGGATCCATCTATTAGTTGTCTACAAAACCACACCTCACTTCCAAGAGCAGATACTACCTTAGGCTGAGAGAAAGGAAAAGAATTATTCCAGGAAAATGGGATAAGGGAAATAAACAAGTGTCACTAGTTTAATATCTGACAAAACTGAATTCAAGCCAAACTAATCAGAGGAGATAAAGAAAGTTGTTTCACTATGATTAGCAGAGCAATCCGCCAAGGGAATATTTTAATTTTAAACCCACCAAAGTTGGGCACACTGAATTTTATAAAATAAATAATACTAGTTAGGCATGGTGGCGCACGCCTTTAATCCCAGCACTTGGGAGGCAGAGGCAGGCGGATCTCTGTGAGATCGAGGCCAGCCTGTCTACAGAGTGAGTCCAGGATAGCCAGGGCTATTACACAGAGAAACCCTGTCTGGACAAACCTAACAATAAATAAATGAGTGATGCTAACATTAAGCCAGTTACTCCAACATGGTAATAGTCAGTGAACTTAGTGTCCCACTTATACCGGCCGTCACCCACACAAAAACAGAGGAACACTGGTGTTAAGTGACACTGTAGAGCAAAAGGACAGAACATTCCACCCAAATGCTACAGAAAACAGTTCCTCTCAGCAGTCTATGACTGTAATAAAAAACAGAACACAAAGTAGGATGTAAAGAAATCCTCGATGAGTATGAGATATAAATAACTTTCTGCGTTCTGAGAGAAAATCAGGCAATACAAACTCAGAGATTAAACAACACACTCACCATTGAATGATGAAAGGTTCACTGAAGAAATCAACAAGGGAATAAGAATTCCTAGAATTGAATGAAACTGAAAATAAATAAATCAAAACCTAAGCTACATAGTGAGAACAGTGCTGAGATGGAGGATTATGGGAAGTTTATAGCTGCAGTGTCTGCACTGAAAAACCAGATATCAAATTAATAACAGGTGTGCCTCAAGGCACTGGACTGAAAAACAAAACCAAATCAAATCAAAAGTCGTCACATGGAAGAAATAACTAAGATTAGGGTAGAAATTAATGAAATAACTTAAAAAATAAAAGTAATCAATAAAATAATGAGTTGGTGGGATTTTTTTAAAAGACAAAACTGCAAATTACTTGCCAAATTAACCAAAATAAAATGAGAGAAAAGCTGAATTAATAAGATTAGAGATAAAAATGGAAGCATTACAACAGATACCTGTGAAATTTGGAAAAATCTTAAGATCTGACCTTAAAAATCTATATATTCTACCAAATTTGAAAATTAAAAAAAATGAATGAGCATTTCAGAATATTTGACCACATTATGAAGTCTTAGACTGTGTGAGTCTGTTTCTACTGTGGGATGGCTCAGCCTGGAATCCCAGAGCTTTCTGTTTACTGTAAACAAATGGTTATGGTGTGACTCATCTCTAAGCACACACCTTTTTTTTTAAAAAATATATTCCATATTCTGTTTATTGCTTTTTAAAATTTATTTTCTCAAGTTACATCTCCATTAAAGTCCCCTCCCTTCTCCCCTCTGGATCTCCCTTCCTTCCCTCCCTCTTCCCCATCTCTGTCCTCTCTTTCTCCTTAGATGAGGGATGAGGGGAGCCCTCACATATCAAATCCCCTCAGTTCACTGGTCACATGAGGGCTAAGAGCTTCCTCTTGTACTGGTGCTTGATATGGCAACCCAGCTAAGGTAAAGAGTTTTATTAACAAGCAAATAGGGTCCATGATTTGCTGCTGGGTGGAGTTTTTTGTAGGATAATAATGCTAGGTTCCTGTCTGTCTGGGTCTGTGGGTTGTAGGATGGTTGTCCTGTGCTATATGGTTAATATCCACTTGTAAGTGAATACTTACCATGTGTATCTTTCTGACTCTGGGTTAATTCACTTAGTATAAGCTTTTCTAGATCCATCCATGCAAATTGCATGATTTCCTTATAGCTGAATAGTATTCCATTGTGAAAATGTACCACAGTTTTTTATTCCTTCTTCGGCTGAAGAACATCCAGTTTCTAGCTATTATGAATAA
The DNA here is from genome assembly GCA_907164525.1 of Lophiomys imhausi. Taxonomy (NCBI): domain Eukaryota; kingdom Metazoa; phylum Chordata; class Mammalia; order Rodentia; family Muridae; genus Lophiomys; species Lophiomys imhausi. Next base: position 2,485,984 of record CAJQZJ010032315.1, on the reverse strand, counting down.
AGCTGCTAGGAATATTGTTGAGGCAATGTCCTTGTGGTTTGGTGGAGTATCTTTTGAATATATGCCCAGGAGCAGTATGGCTAGGTATTGAGGTAGAACTATTGTCAATTTTCTAAGATATGGCCAGATTGACTTCCAAAGTGGTTGTACAAGTTTGCATGCCCACCAGCAATGGAGGGGTGTTTCTCTCTCTCCAAATATTCGCCAGCATGTGTTATCTCTAGAGTTTTTGATCTTAGCCATTCTGATGGGTGTGAAATGGAATCTCAGTTATTTTGAGTTGCATTTCCCTGATGACCAATAATGTTGAGCATTTCTTCAAGTGACTCTTGGCCTTTAGAGATTCCTCTTTTGAAGCACACACTTTTAATCCAAGAATTTTCTGTTTATTGTCAACAAGTACTTATGGTGTGGCTCATCTCTAAGCGCATACCTTTAATCCAAGAGCTTTCTGTACACAGAAAATAAAGGTAACCCTAGGTCAAGAGGAGGAAAAAGAAATCAGCGGTTAGGGATTAAACAAAAAAGAGGGAATTGAGCTGAGGGGTATTTAAGTCAGTGTGGAGAAGGAATTGGGACAAGTTCTTCTTCCCTCAGAGGTCTTCTTCTTTGGAGTTCTTCTTCCTTTGATTTCTTCCTTTGGGCTTTCTCCTTTTGGGTTTTCTCCTTCTAGGCTTTTTTTTTTTCTAGGTTCTGAGCTTTTTAGCTTAGGGATTTTGGCTGGGACATTTGTTGGTGGAATAGGAGCATCATCTGGTTGCTTTCTCTGCCTCTCTGAGCTGGCAAATTTTCAACCCAGCATCTGGTTCCTGAGTCTTCATTGGTAAAATTGAATGATAGGGATTTAGTTTTTTTAAACAACAGATGAGCATAATGTGACCTAGCAATGTTAAGTCAAGATAAAATAGTGTCAATATAAACAAATCTAAAAGAAGCAACAAGATCAAATCAATAATCAAAAAGTTTCTCACCAAGGTTGGCTTCACTGCAGAATTCTACAAGATCTTCAGAGTTAAAAAACCAATGCTTCTTTAACAATTCAGTAAAAATAGTAAAGAAATGTTTCCAAACTTTTTCTATGAAGCACATATTATAACGATAGTAAAATCAGACACAGATACAACACACACACAAAGAAGGACTTTACAGACCAATTTCCAGAATGAATGCATATGCAAAATTTCTCAATAAGCACTTTCAAACTGAATTCAAAAATACCTCAAGCCGGGCGGTGGTGGCGCACGCCTTTAATCCCAGCACTTGGGAGGCAGAGGCAGGCGGATCTTTGTGAGTTCGAGGCCAGCCTGGTCTACAAAGCGAGTCCAGGACAGCCAGAGATATTCAGAGAAACCCTGTCTCGAAAAACCAAAAAAAAAAAAAAAAAAAAAACCAAAAAAAAAAAAACCTCAAAAAGATCATCCATCATGACTGAGTTGTCTTTATGCAGGGATAACTCTACACATAAATCAACAAATATAACACATCATATAAGTGCTCTAGGGAATAGAAGTCATGGTGTCATCTACATTTAGATGCAGAAAAGGCCCTTAACAAATCCAACATAACTGTAACAAAACTCTTGAGAGATCTGAAATGAAGGCATAGTAAGGGTGATATATGAGGCAACATATCTCAACACAGTAAGGGTGATGTATGACATATCCACAGCCACCCTTATCTTAAATGGAAAAAAAAGCCTAAAGCAATCCCTTTAAAATCAGAAGCAAGATAGGGATGTCCACTATCCCCAACTCTTTTTCAATATAATATTGAAGCACGAGTTGGAGAAATAAGGTCAGAGAAGGAAATTAAAAGGGTAAAAATTAAAAAAGAAGTCAAATTATCCCTACATTCAGATGATATTTTACATAAAAGATCTTAATAATCCACTAGGAAACTTCTAGAAATGATCAACTGTTTCAGCAAAGTGGAAGAAACCAAAATCTGTGGGTGGTGGTAGCACAGGCCTTTAACACCAGCACTCAGGAGGCAGAGACAGGAGAACCTTTATGAGTTTGAGACCAATCTGGTCTACAAAGTGAGTTTCAGGATAGCCAGGGCTACACAGAGAAACCCTGTCTCAAAAAACTAACCAACCAAACCAAAAAATCAGTTTAGAAAACTAAATAGCCTTTCTGTATACTAACCATAAGCATGCTGAAAAAGAGGCAATGGGAATATTCTCATTCACAAAAGCTCAAAAGAAAGTAAAATATCTGGGGAATAAGCCTAACCAAGAAAGGCAAGGACCTCTACAATGAAAATTCAGAATCTCTGAAGAAGAGATATAAAAAGACACTAGAAAATGATAAAGTATACCACAGACACAACACACACTAACAAAAAGAAGATTACAGACCAATTTCCATGATGAAAAGACACAAAAATTCTTACTCCTCCCTCTGGTCCTCCAAATCCAATCCCCACTCTCATCCTTAGTTCTGTAGCAGACCACCTGTTCATTCTTCCCTTCCTTTCTGCTCCCATATCCAGTCTATTACATAGATCTTCTCCTCCAAACATCTCTCCCCCCCAGCTTATCACTTTATTGCAGGCCCCAACCTCAGCAGGCATTCCTGGGAAGCCACAGCCCTCACCAGCCAGGGAAGCAGGTAGGCTAACTGCAGATCTTCATCTCTTCCTCCACTCCCCCAAAACCAATCCAGTTTTGCAGCAGACCACCTGCTACAGCTGTTCATTTGTCTCTGGTCCCTTTTCCAGTGGATCACACAGATCTTCCCCTCCTGATTCCCTTAACCCCATTCATTGCTTTATCCCAGCTCCCACCTCCAGGAAGCACTCCTTGGGAACCCATAGACCACTCCAGCCAGCAAAGCAGGTAGGCTAACTGCCTATCTATTCTCATCCCCAGCTCTATAGCAGACCTTGTGCTGAGCTTCTCTGTACTCTCTGTCCCCATTGCCAGAGGACTAAGAAGATCCTGGTGGCACACCCTCCTTCATTACCTCCTGTGGACCCACACAGGCCTCCCATCCCAGCCCATCCTCATTCTTAAGTGCCTGTTCCCAATACATAGAAACCTCAAGAGATCTGCAGAATATGGCATTCAAAGATGTTTTCTTAACTTTAGATTTTTTTTATATCGAGACATATCAACTCCTGACAGCACCCCCTATTCTACTCCAAGTAGAAGATGAGCATCGAAGAATCTCCAGTAGGAGATGATTGAATTAGTCACAGCCTATCTCTTGGTAGGAAACGCCCCTTGCTCCAACTGTAGACAGAATGCTGTCCAAAAAGGACAAAACTTGGAAGCAGGTAAGTCGACAGCCTAGCAGTGCCAAGACAGGGTAGGCAAGTCCTTCATAACCCCTGCTCTACAATCAATGTCTGTCTGAGAAACGGGGCCAAACGACTGAAGATCGATGCTGTAATGTATGGAGAGAAAATGGGAACTGTCCAGGCAACCACTGGTATGTCATTTCATAGTTTTGGAAGCTGAAGGCCCTGTACTTCCTATAAAATCAGATATATTTATCCCTCTCAGGTCTCTGAGGTGGTTGAAGTATAGATAGTTAGAGTCTCATAATTAAATTTTGTGTTGTTTAGGAGTCAAGAGAGTGTTATAGATCTAAGAAGACACTTTTAAAATTGTGTTGCAAGTTAGTATGAATGTTGAGTTAGATATAGAACTTTAAACTCATGGAGATGGTTAGATAGTAGAAAGTTAAAGTCAGGTGCCAAGTACATATTGACTGGACATTGGGAATGTACGCTAAGCCATATAACCCTCATAACTGTGGCCTAATTACCTCTGTTGTTTTGTATTGTATCTATTATTATAAGAGAAAGAGCCATTTGTTGGACTGAAAGGGGGAGCTGTTGGGGGAAATAAGATATACCTTAAACTTTAACAAAAACAAAAGGGGAAGAGGATGGGGGGTTGAGGGTGGGAGGGTGGGACTGGAAGGGGGAGTGGGGAGGGGATTGCCATTGAGATGTAACTTGAAGAAATAAAAAATAAAGAAAAAAAATTAAAAAAAACCCCCACATTTTACCTAGAACCCCAGTGACCACAATTATCAGGATCTCAGAAGAATTTCTTACCAGGCATCACACGGTTACCACACTTTACTAAGAACAAGAGAGGAAACAGAAACTGAAGAACAAAATACACACTCAACAAAGTGAAAAACAGATATCAGTACCTAGGATGAAAATCTTCCCAAACCCAGATGCTTAGATGCCAGCATAAAAACAAATCCACCAACAGATAGGACAATATGTCTCCACTAAAGACCCACAACCCTACAACTGAAGGCTATAAGTATTTCAACATAGCTGAGGCACAAGAAAAAGACTTTAAAATGGCCTTTATGAATATGATAGAGGTCCTTAAAATATGAATAAACCCTTCACAGAAACCTATAAAACCACAAGCAATGGAAGGAAATGAATAAAACAATTCAACACCTGAAAGTGGAAAGAACCCAAATTGAAGATCTGGAAATGAGAAATTGAGAAATTCAAACAGGAACCTCCAAGGCAAGCCTTACCAACAGAATACAACACACTGAAGAGGGAATCTCAGACATTGAAGACATAATATATAAAATGGATATACCTCAAGCAATGAAAATATTAACTCTAAAAAAAAAATCCTGGTACAAAGCATCCAGGAAATCTTAAACACTATGAGAAGAGCACATCTTAGAATAATAAGAATAGAGGAAGGAGAAAAAACACAGGTCAAAGGCACAGATAATATTTTCAACAATATCATATAAGAAAATTGATGCCTATCAAGGTACAAGAACCATACAAAACACAAAACTGACTGGACTAGAAAGGAAATTCCCCTTGACACCTGATAATCAAATCGCTAAATGTGCAGAACAAAGAAAGAATATTAAAAGGTGAAATGGAAAAAAACCAAGTAACATATAAAGGCAGACATATTAAAATAACACATCACTTCTCAGTGGGGAGTCTAAAAGCCAGAATGACCTGAAATATATGCTACAGACTCTTAAGAGACCACAGATGCCAGCCCAGACTACTATTACCCAGTAAAAGTATCAATTGCAATAGATGAAGAAGTAAGACATTCTATGATAAACCCAAATTTAAGCAATATCTATATACAAATTTAGCTCTATTGAAGGCGTGAAAAGGTTAACTATGCCTAGGAAAACACAAAGAATAATCCCAGATCAGCAAATCAAATGAGGGGACACACACACACACACACACACACACACATACACACACACACACACACGCACACACACACACACACACCACTACCACCACCAAAAACAACAAATAACAGGAATTAACAAATACCACTTAGTGAAATCTCTGAACATCAATGGTCTAACTTCTCCAATAAAAAGACACAGACTAACAGAAAGAATTAAAAAATAGGATACATCATTTTGCTGCAATTGAGAAACACACCTTAACATTAAAGACAGACATCACCTTGGGGTAAAAGGATGGAAAAAGGTATTCCAAAACAAATAGACTTAAGAAGCAGGCTGATGCTGGGCATTGGTGGTGCATGCCTTTAATCCCAGCACTCAGGAAGGAGGCACAGGTGGATCTCTGTGAGTTCGAGGCCAGCCTGGTCTACAAAGTGAGTTCCAGGACAGCCAGTACTGTTACACAGAGAAACCCTTTCTCAAACAAACAAACAAACAAACAAACAAACAAATAAACAAAAGAAGTAAGCTGGTGTGTCCATTTTAATAGCTAAAAATATAGACTTCAAACCAAAACTAATCAGAAGAGATACAGAAGGAAATTTCATAGCAAAAATCTACTAAAAGGACATTGCAATTCTTAATATCTATGCCACAAACACAAAGGCCCTCAAATTCATAAAAGAAACACTACTACAACTTAAATTACATATGGACCCTCACATACTGATAGTTGGAGGCTTCAGTACTGCACTCTCACCAATAGACAGGTCATCCAGAAAAAACAAACAGAGAAATAGTGAATCTAACTGACATTAGAGACCAACGGACCTAACAAATATCTACCGAACATTTCACTCAAACACAAAAGAATGTACTTTCTTCTCAGCAGCTCACAGAATTTTGTCCAAAATTGACCACTTAATTGGACACAAAGCAAGTCTCAGGAGACACAAGAAAATTGCAGTAACATCCTGCACCTTATCTGACCACCACAGATTAAAGTCAGATTTCGACAACAACAGAAAAAACAGAAAGCTTACAAACTTATGGAAACTGAACAAACTCATTACTGAATGAAAAATAGGTTAAGACAAAAACTAAGAAAAGTTAAAGACTTTCTAGAATTGAATGAAAATGAATATAAAGTGTAACCCATTAGGACACAATGAAGGAAGAAAGTTCATAGCACTAAGTGTCTATATAAAAATTGGAGCCATTTCATACTAGCAATTTAAAAGCTTTAGAACAAAAAGAAGCAAACATACCAAAAGAAGTAGATGCCAAGAAATAATCTATTTAGGGCTAATATATATCACAACAACAAAGAATCAATGTAACACAGAGTTGGCTCTTTGATTAAAATCAATTAAGATTAGCAGGCTCTTATACAAATTAACTACAAGGCTGAGAGAGAATTTCCAAATTAACAAAATTAGAAATGAAAAGAGGGACAAACAACAGACACAGAGAAAATCCAATGAATCAAAAGGACATGTTTTAAAAACCTACACTTACCAAACTGGAAAATCTAAAAGAAATGGATAATTATCTTGATACATTCGACTTGCCAAAGTTATTTCAAGATCAGACAAGCAATTTAAAGAGACCTATATCCCCAAATGAAATAGAACCAGTCATTAAAAGCACCCCCCAACCCAAAGGCCTAGGGCCAGTTAATAGTTAATGCCAATACTACTCAAATTAATCCACAAATAGAAACAGAAGGAAAATTGCCCAATTCATTTAATGAAGTAAGTTACTCTGACACCCAAACCACACAAAGACTCAACCAAGAAAAAAAATTACAGATCAATTTACTTCATGAACACAGATGCAAAAGTTCTTATCAGGCACTCTAGCCGCACCACAAGAGCAAAGGTAAGTGAGATTATTTTTT
>CAJQZJ010032315.1:2445971-2473919 GCA_907164525.1 Lophiomys imhausi | reverse complement strand
TTAAAAATGAAATGTCAAGTTTTGACCTCTCGCTACCAACCGACATAAACTGTTTAGGATAATTAAGAAACGGAAACTAATAGTCATGAAAACGTGTCATTTTGTTAGTTACTATGACAGTCTATCACAGTTATTTTCTAAGCTACTCAGAAATCAAGTTGCTAAGAGACAAGCAATATTTGCTTATCTAAATATAAGAGATAGATAGGGCATCTTCAAAAACCTCAAGAGATCTGCAGAATATGGCATTCAAAGATGTTTTCTTAACTTAAGATTTTTTGATATCGAGACATGTCAGCTCCTGACAGCCCCCCCTACATTACTCCAAGTAGAAGATGAGCATCGAAGAATCTCCAGTGGGAGATGATTAAATTGGTGGTAAGCCATTCTCTTGGCAAGAAAAACCACTTGCTTCAACTGTAGACAGACTTCTGTCCAAAAAGGACAAAACTTGGAAGCAGATAAGTCGACAGCCTAGCTCTGCCAAGACAGGGTAGGTAAGTCCTTCATAATTCCTGCTCTACAACCAATGTCTGTCAGAGAAATGGGGCCAAATGGCTGAAGATTGATGCTGTAATGTATGGAGAGAAAATGGGAACTGTCCAGGCAGCCACTGGTATGTCATTTTTTAGTTTTGGAAGCTGCAGGCCCTGCACTTCCTATATAATCAGATATATTTATCCCTCTCAGGTCTCTGAGGTGGTTGAAGAATAGATACCTAGAGTCTCATAGTTAAATTTTGAGTTGTTTAGGAATCAAGAGGGTGTTCTGGATCTAAGAAGATATTTTTAAAATTATGAGGCAAGTTAGTATGAAAGCTGAGTTAGATATAGAACTTTAAACTCATGGAGATGGTTAGATAGTAGAATGTTAAAGTCAGGTGCCAAATACATATGGACTGGACATTGGGAATGTATGCTAAGCCATATAACTCATATAATCGTGGCCTATTTATTTCTGTTGTTTTGTATTGTATTTATAGTTATAAGAAAAAGAACCATTATTTGGACTGAAAGGGAGAGCTGTTGGGGGGAAAATAAATACCTTAAACTAAAAAAAAAAAAAAAGAAGGGAAGAGGATGGTGGGGCTGAGGGGGAGGAGGGTGGAAGGGTGGGACTGGAGGGGGGAGTAGGGAGGGGATTGTGATTGAGATGTAACTTGAAGAAATAAAAAATAAATTATTAAAAAAAAAGTTCTTATCAAATAACCGCAAAACAAATAAAGAGCTCATCAAAAAGACCATCCACCATGATCAAGTATGTTTCATCCCAGAGATGTAGGGATACATAAATCAATAAATGTACTCCACGACATAAACAGATTGAATGGCAAAAGCCATATGATCATCTAATTAGATGCAAAATGTGACAAAATTCAGCACTCCTTCATAATAAAAGCCCTGGAGAGATTAGGGATACAGGGCCATACCTAAACACAATAAAAGCAATTTACAGCAAATAAACAGCTAACATCTACTTAAATGGTGAGAAACCCAAAGCAATTCCACTAAAATCAGGAATAAGACAAGGTTGTTCACTCATCCATTTAATATAGTACTTGAAGTCTTCACTCGAGCAGGAAGCACTGAAGGAGATCAAGATGGTACAAATTGGAAAGGAAAAAGTAAAAGTATCTTTATTTGCAGAAAGATGTTAAAGTATTTACATACTTTACATATCAAGTATGATTTATATATACGCATATTATATATATAAAGAATCATATAAAAGATCCTAACAACATCACCAGGAAACTTCTGCAGCTGATAAACACTTTCAGCAAAGTAACAAAACACAAAATACACAAAAATTAGTAGCCTTTCTATATAAAAATAGCAAACATAAACAACACATTTCATAATAACCTGAAATAGTACCAAATATCTTGGGGTACCCCTAAACTGAAAGTCTTGTATGATAAAAACTTTGAGACACTAGAGAAAGGAACTGAATACAATATCAGAAGATGGAAAGATTTCCCATGCTCATAAATCATTAGGATTAATATATTAAAAATGGCCATTCAATCAAAAGTAATCTACAGACTCAATACAATACCCCCTCAAGATTTCAACACAATTCTTCACAGAACTTGAAAGGAAAAATTTCAGGTTCATGTTTATTAGTCAGGATTCTCTAGAGCAATAAAACTTACAGAACAATTCTCTCTATATATGTAGAAAGGAAATGTGTTAGAATGACTTACAGGCTAGGGACCAACTATTTCAACAATGGCTGTGAACTGAATGGAAACTTCAAGAATTCTGTAGTTGCTCAGTTCACGAGGCTGGATGTCTTAGCTGGTAATTCTGAAGAAGTAGGCTCTAATGCTAGTGAAGAAATGGACTTGCAAACAAGGTGAGGGCAAAGAACAAAATCTTCCTTCTTCTATGTCCTTCTATGGGCTTTGAGCAGAAGGCATAGCCCAGACCAGAGCTGGATTGACTGTGTCTTTCCCCAGGTCAAAAGATCTAGATTAAAAGCATGTCTTCCTACCTTAAAGTTCTTGATTAGAAGTGGATCTTCCCATTTCAAATTAAGCAAACATTCCTCCCAGATGTTCCCTTTAATTTTGGGGTTTAGTTCCAGATGTAGTAAAAAAAAACAACCAAGAATAGTCACCACAAGCTCACCCTTTATCAACTTGACACACAATTTTATCCCCTTATGTTGTGACTAAATTCCAATGAAATCACTAACCCGGTCATAATAATGCCTAAACATGATATAACTATTCCTTGTACAATTTCAAATGCATTATAAATTTACAATAGGTGGCAATGCCTCTGATGGGGAAATCTTCATATCTCAAACTTAAATATAATAAACAATGAAATTCTCCTAATTGATCTTACATAGCATGATAAAAAAACTGAGGAAAGAAAATACAAATACTTGTACAAATACATTCTTAACAAAATATGACAGAAACACTCATGTTACTTATAACCCTCGTTTCTGCTACTGGTCATGGTTGCCTTCACTGGTGTTTATAATTACCTTCCTCTATGACCCATTCTGTATTTTCTCCCCCTTAGTAAGAAACTCAGCAAGTCTGGGGTTGTTTCCCCCCCCCCCCCAGAGGAGTGACCCAGGCCTTCATTCCTGAAGGGACTGTGCCTTTTGTCATTCTGTATTGATTAGGCTGTTGTAGTGTTGTAGGATATCTACAAGACAAGACTGCTAAGACATGGGTGTAAGCCTATAGAAAGTCTTTATTAGCTGGTCAGCAATAACACTGGGTGTTAGGGATGCCAGTGTAGCCACAAATGTATTGAGAATTTTGGAATTTTGGTTTCTTTAAAAACAGAAATATTATAAAAATATGTTCGTGCTTTAATCCCAGGTGTCAGGATACAGGGCTGCTTCACAGCACCTGATTATGATTTGCTTCATGCTCTAACAGGGGCATAATTTTGCCAGCTATAGATAGTTTCTGTGATTGTGTAACATTTGGAATTCTGGGGAATTTTCATAGGGCATATAAAAGCTAGGGCCCCGAGAGGCGGGATAGGTTGTTGTTGGTGGCAGTTTATTAAATACTTATGTGCAAAGCAGAAACAAGAAGAAGAAATTAGATATCCTGACTGTGAAGATCAAACTTGCCCCAAGGAACTTGACACTCCTATCAGCAGAAAGTAGTCTAACAATAGCATCATCCCCTTTTATTTCTATCCTTTTTCCCTCTCCTATCTAGTGTAAAGGAGTAGAAAGAGAACAAAAGGGATGGAAAGAAAGAACCCAAAAAGTAGTGAAATGCCACTACACACAAGCCTTTCTCAGTATGAGTTTTTAAGCACAAAAACCATGTCCTGGGTTGACATACTTCAATTAACAAGAACAGTTAGCTCGAACCAGAGCTACAGAAGCCAGAAAGCAAGGTTAGTACATTTAGAGACTTTCCCAGAACTGTGGACTTTGATGGATTATGCCTTTGTTCTAGTTTTGGCACGTGGTGTTGTCTAAATGCTGAGTTTACAGCCTGAATGACACTTCCATCATGGAGTCAGTTGTGCTAAGGTGTCGGGGCCTGCTAAGGTCTTCCCTGCTTCAGCAGTTTCCCATGGACTTTAATCACAGGACAAGTAGCACCAAGAGATACCCTAAAGGATTTCCTGTACGCCAGATGTAATCTTTCTTATCTTCTTTGTGAAGAAGCAGTTCAATTTCCCGATGGTAATCTGGATTAATCATCCCTCCTAACACAGTTATTCCTTTCTTAGCCTGTTGATTTAAGGGCACTAAAAGGCCTTTGTTGTGGCTATTGGCAGAAGCACTTACCTTCTGGAATCAAAACTTCTAGGCCAGCAGAACTTAAGACTGCAAGAACAGGAAGCAAAATTTTTTCGAGTGGGTCCCTAGGGATAATAGTGAGTGGAACTATTTCACTCCTTGATCCCTGGAAATGTGGGTCATAGCTATAGGAGAAACCACACTATATATTGGATGCTGATTCAAAGCACCGTCTGGAGAACCCTGAGAAAATGCCTTCAGCTGGATCGCATGGAGACATTTCCTCAACTGAGGCTCCTGACTCTCTGATGACTCTAGCTTGTGTCAAGTTGACCCAAAACCAGCCAGTAAAGGTGTCTCTCAGGGTTGTTCCAGAAAGTGCTGCAGCTGTCCACTTCTGGGTGGTGCCTGCATAAAATGAAGAACCATCATTAAACCAGGCCCTACTCTTCTCTTCCAATCATAGGAAAAACCCCATGAGGCTATAGGTGCACATTTGGCAGCACTGTAATGGGAGTAGAAACCATAGGCATTTGGGCAACTTCTTCACATAACTTGTGTACTCAGGACCTGGCTGGACCCAATCACATATATTCAACTTCCGTTTGATAACGGATTGCTGCTGTGTACTTTATGACAGGATAGGTCTAATAACACCCAGCTTATGATGGACAGCTCAGGTTTCATAGTAACTTGATGGCCATTGTCATTCAGTTTCAACTAAGGCCCAGCAGCAGGCACACACAGATGTCTTTCAAAGGGAGAATTGTTGTCTACAGATGATGACTGAATCCTGCTCCAAAATCCTAAAGGTCTCTTCTGTGATTCACCTATAGGGGCCTTCCAAAAGCTGAAAACTAAGGCTCATATCTGCTACTGACACCTCAAGTACCATTGAGACTACTGGATCATATGGTCCAAGTGGCAGAACAGCCTGAAAAGCATCCTGGAGCTGTTGAAGAGCACTCTGTCCCAGACCCCACACACAGCTAGCAGCTTTCTCAGTCACTTGGTGTATGGGCCTGAGCAACACACCCAAGTGAGGAACTGAGGAACGTACTGCCTCTGTCTCCAGGACTCAAAAATGATCCTAGTGGATCCAAAATCTGAAGTTTGTGCTTCTTTTTGGTGGAGGGAGGGGCCAGAGCCAATAACTTATCCTTTAACTAGAAGATCTCTGCGTGCCCTACATCACTGGACTCCTAAGAATTTCACTGAGGTTGATAGTCCTTAAATTTAGTTGGGTTTATTTCCCATCTTCTGATACACCTATGTGGTTGTGATCTCCACAAAGACAACTGATAATGACATCTGGCTTCCACATGCAAGCCATACACAGGCATGCACATTATCACACACACATGAACATATGCACACATCTATGAACATATAAACATGCAAACATGAACACACCTAAAGACACAAAGCATTTTATAATATTATGAACCCAATACCAAAAGAACCACAAAGAAATGACAATATTTAATTCTGATACAAGACTGAAACCATTATCTTTAATTATTGTTACATGGTTTTCAAAAACATGCTTCTTGTATCTGAAGGCTTGCTATTGGAAAGAATATGCTAAAACCATAATGATTTTATGTAAATTTAGCTTTTACTGTTTTTTCTAAAGTAACTTACAATTCCTTTTCAGTTCTGCATGTGTATAAATATAGTTATTTTGTACAAATTAAATTTATTATAAAATAGTTAGATTAATTTAGTTGTATTATAATTACAAAGGTAAATTACTTGACACATAAATTTCAAATGATAAATTACTAATTAACAAAATTTATACCATAAAGTTCTATTCAGAATATGTAAGAATATAAAAGATATTAAAGACAGAAAGTTAATCTAATCATAAACAAAGCAAAACATAGATTTTATTATATTTAATCTTCCCTATATAAATCATTGTCATAAATTAAAAAAGATTTTTGTAATGTAAAGTTATCACTATGAAATTAATAGCTATTTATCAACAGAGTACAGGAATAGAGAAAACACAATAATACTCATTAATAAAAATATCAATTGAAATTTTTGTATATTAAATATTATGGCTTACCATATCAGCATTTTCTTTGCCTAAAATACAAAAATTCACAAATCTTAAAACAAAAGACATCAAAAGCTATAGCTATAATAATTTGTTCATGTATATACAACATAAAATGACGTAAACTAGTCATCAAAAACATAAATATGGAAAGAAGTAGAAGTGTAGTTTATTATGCAAATATAGTTCAATTTTTGTCACCTTAAAATAAACTATTACAGTAGGCAACTAGTGGCAATAGACAGCTGTGTGGTTTGGGGCCTACAAAAACTTCATTATTATAAATAATGAAGATGCTCTAAGAGGCAATTTCACAGTCCTAAATATCTACATTAAACAAATTGGAGAGATCTTATATTTGTAACTGAATGGCTCACCTAAAAGCTCTAGAACAAAAAGAAGAAATAATGCCCCAAAAGACCAGATGATAAGAAATAATCAAACTCAGGGTTAAAGTAAAAGACAACAATAACAATAACGATAACCATACAAAGAATTAACCATACAAAACAAAGAGCTGGTTCTTTGAGAAAATCAGTAAGATAGACAAATCCTTAGCCAAATTAATTATAAGGCAGAAGGAGAAGATCCAAATTAACAAAATTAGAGACCAAAGGGGGACATAGCAACAGACACCAAGGAAATCCAGAGAACCATGAGGACATACTTTAAAAAGATGTACTCCACAAATTGGAAAATCTAACAGAAATGGATAATTTTCCTGCAATTGACCAAAGTTAGATCAAGGTAAGATAAACAATCTAAACAGGCTTAAGCCCTAGTGATAGGAAGCACTCATTAAAATTATCACAACCCAAAATGCCCAGGGCCAGATTGTTTTAGTACACAATTTGACCAGACTTTCAAAGAAGAAATAACATCAATACTCCTCAAATTATTCCACAGAAGAAACATTGCCTGATTCTTTTTATGAGGTCATATTCACCCTGATACCTAAGCCACATAAGGGCTCAAAAAAGAAAGAGGATTACAGACCAAGTTCCCTTATGAATATCAATGCAAAAATTCTCAATAAAATACTTGCAAACTGACTGAATCCAAGAACACACCAAAGAGATCATCCACCATGATCAAGTAGGCTTCATCTCAGAGATGCAAAGATGGTTCAACATATATAAATTGATTAGTATAATCTACCAAATAAATAAACTGAAAGACAAAAACACATGATCATGCATAAAAGCCTTTAGACAAAAATCAAATACTCCTTATAATACAAGTCCTTGAGATATTAGGGATACAAGGACATACCTCAACATAATACAGGTGATTTACAGCAAGCCCACAACCAATATCAATCTAAATGGGAGACATTCAAAGCATTTCCATGAAAATCAGAAATAAGACAAGTTTATCCACCCTTTCCATGTTTATTCAATATAGTACTTGAAGTCTTAGCTACAGCAATAAGACAACTGAAAGAGATAAAGGGTATAGCAAGGGAAGAAATCAAAGTATCTTTATTTGCAAATGATATGATAGTATACACAAAAGATCATACAAATTCAACCAGGAAGTTCTTATAGCTGATAAACACTTTCAGCAAAGTAGTTGGATGCAAAACTAATATAGAAAAATCAATATTCATCCTATTTACAAATGGTAAATAAACTGAAAGAAATTAGGGAAACAACACCTTTCACAATATCCTCAAAACATAAACTATTTTGGCTTAACTCTGACCAAACAATGAAAGACTTGTATAATAATAATAATAATAATAATAATAATAATAATAATAATAAACAACTTTAAGACACTGAAAAAAATTGAAGAAGATATCAAAAGATGGAAAAAATCTCCAATGCTCATGGATAAGTAGGGTTGATATAGTAAAAATGGTCATACTACCAAAAACAATCTACAGATTCAATGCAATTCCTATCAAAATTCCAACACAATAAATTACAGACCTTGGAAGAACAATTCTCATCTTCATATGGACACACACACACACACACAAAACAAAGAGAGCTAAAAACAAAATCTGCATAATAAAAGAATTTCTGGGGTTTTCACCATCCCCAACCTCAAATTATACTACAGAGCTATAGTAATCAAAACAGTATTGTATTAGCCTAAATAAATATTTATCAGTGGTATCTAACTGAAGACCCAGGTGTAAGTCCACACACCTATGGATGCATGATTTTTGATAAAGAAACCAGAAATTAACATGATGTTGATCAACCATATGGCTGCATGCAGAAAAATGAAAATAAATATATACTTATCACTGCACAACCCTCACCTGCAAAAAGATCAAAAACCTCCACAAAAGGCCAGAGACACTTAATCTGATACAAGAGAAAGTGGGGAATAATCTTGAACTCACTGGCACAGGAAAAGACTTTCTGAACAGAAAACCAATAGCACAGGTATAAAAACAATTAATAAACATGACATTACGAAACTGAAACTCCCCTGCATGACTAAGAACACCATCCTTTGGACAAAGAAGCAGCCTATAGAATGGAAAAAGACTTTTACTAACTACATATCTGATAGAGGACTAAGATTATATATATATATATATATATAACTTGAAGTACTGGCAAGAAAACAAATAACTCAATTAAAAATAGGATACAGATCTAAATAGATTATTTCCAAAAGAGGAAACACAGCTGAGAAGCACTTAAACAGATGTTCAACATCCTCAGCCATCAAAAAAATTTGATTTAAAACTACTGTGAGTTTTCATCTTCCCCCAGTCATAATATCAACTTTTATATGTTAAAAAAACTATAAAATACCATTTACTTTCTATAAGCCTCATACAAGATCAGTCTTGCAACTTTACCAGCTAAGGGAATTCCAACAGGTGGTATATCATCCTCATTTACAATATAGAATACACGAGCAACTTGAAATCAATTAATGCTTGCATATAGGATAGAATTCAGTAATCCCTAACCATGACAATAATATCGATTATTGTTCACAAAATCTAAAATATTATAAGAAGTAATTAATACAAAGTATAAGAAAAAATTTTCTTGCCTTGCTCTATGAACCATAGCTATGGATATAAATCACTGTACCATATTTAAAAATAAAAAATATACCTAACTATAATGGTTAGGAGTTTGATGTCTATGTATATTTAAATACATTAAAAATAATATAATAGAGGTTCCTTCTGTGATGTAGCCAATCTCTCTAGTCAGTCAGTCTGCCACATCCTTCTCCAGGGTCTATCTCTGTGAGGCTCCCTGACCCTTTCCATAAACACTTTCTAACACACTAGATCTAGCCCAGGTCAAATATCCAGTGCCCCCACCCTAAGCTGACCAGCCAACACCATACCACACCAATCCAGAGCCATACCAATCTCTAGGCTTCTGCCAGGACCCTCTCCACCTACACGCCAAAGTACTGGACCCTCCCATACCACATTCAAATTTTCCATATTGCCAGATCTACCCCTTACAATCCAAGCTTAGACAAGGAGCCACGTCCTGTACACTAGCCCAGTTCCCTCTGTCCACCTGACTTCATTCCACTCAAATAATTTCCAACCATGAGACTCAACATGGCCACACAGTCACACTCTTTTCTACCCATACATAATCTATCTATATTAGATTCAGAAGTAACAAAAGAAGTCCACATGCCCAGATTTTACTGCAAAAATATGAACGCTATGAGAGATCAAGCCAGTGTCCTTTCTCTAAGACCTATCTGTCTTGTGGAAATGTTTGCAATGAGAATGACCTAGATAAACCCCAAGTCACAGAATTTAAAAGAACAGTCATAAATTTCATCAAAGAATTCAAGAAGTTAAAGATGACCAAAAAAACAAAACCAAAACAAACAAACAAAAAAACCCAACCAACCAACCAACCAAACAAACAAAAAAACCCAACCAAACAAACAGCTCAATAAAATTACAGAGAAAGAACTTAAGGAGAACAAATGCCCAAGTGATGCTGAAGAAAACTCAAATGACAGGAATGACAAAGACAATCCAGGACTTGAGAATATATTTCAGTTGGGAGCTAAAAAACATTGGAGAGGACTGAAGATGAAATAATGATGAAATTGAAAAATCCAATAACCCAACTAGAAAACTCAAAGGAAAATCTTACAAGTAGAATGAATCAAATAGAAGATAGAATATCAGGACTTGAAGATTGAGAATCTAGACCAAATAAACAAGAAATATAATTTTTTAAAAGCACAAGAAACATAAAGGAAATAAGTGACACTATAAAACAAAAACTAAAACAAAAACAAATCAAACCTTTGAAACACAGGCATAGATGAAAAGAATCCTAAGTCAATGGCAAGGACCAGATCTTCAAGGATATCACAGAACAAAACTTCCCCTAAATATAAAGGCACACACAGAGTCACAAGAAGCACACAAAACATGAAATAAACAAAATCAGAAAAGAAAATCCCCACAGAATATCACAATTAGAACACAAAATATACACAAACCCAAAAACGTGTGTTGAAGGCTACAAGAGAAATGCAAGCCGAATAGAAAGGAAAATCCATTAGAATAACTGCTGCCTTCTCAATGGATATCCTGAAAGAAAGAAAAGTCTAGAACAATACATTCCACACTCTAAAAGATTTTTACACTCAACCTAGACTATTATTCCTAGTGAAA
This sequence comes from Lophiomys imhausi, assembly GCA_907164525.1. NCBI lineage: Eukaryota > Metazoa > Chordata > Mammalia > Rodentia > Muridae > Lophiomys > Lophiomys imhausi. The sequence goes on along the minus strand of CAJQZJ010032315.1, from coordinate 2,462,976 downwards.
GTATCTGTCATCACTGAAGGAGCAAGAAAAGCATTTCAATATATAAACATCCTAAAAAATTATATATGAAACCTAAAGAAAACAGAGGAACAATATTTCAGACTGAAGAGAGGAATGAACATAGTAGAAAGACTGGCAATAAATGCAAAGCCATAATTATTAAAACAAAACACCACTGATAACACAAACAACACCAAAAATCAACAACACAATGACTATAATTAACACACACACTTTCAATAATAACTGTAAATATAAATGGCCTCAATTTTCCAATCAAAAGACATAGATTGATTGAGTGGATGAAGAAGGTGTTGTCTACAAGAAATACATCTTAGTTTGAAGATGGACACTACCTTAGACTAAAAGCATGGACAAAAGTACTCCAATCAAATGGGACTAGTAAACAGGCAGTGCTAATATCTGACAAAAGAGATTTCAAACTAAAACTAATAAGAGTCAGAGAGGGACACTTTATTCTCATCAAAGAAACAGTTAACAAAGAAGACATTAGTATCCTAAACATATATGCACTAACTCTGGTGAGCCCAATTTCATAAAAAGGTATATTATGGGATATAAAGACATTAACATCAGGTGTTGTTTGTGTTGTCAGTGGTGTTTTGTTTTAATAATTATGGCTTTGTATTTATTTCCGGCTTGCATTTCTCTTTTAGCCTTCAACACACTTTTATTGGTTTGTGTACATTTTGTGTTCTAATTGTGATATTCTGTGGGGATTTTCTTTTCTGATCTTATTTCATGTTTTGTGTGCTTCTTGTGACTCTGTGTGTACCTTTTTATTTAGGGGAAGTTTTGTTCTGTGATATCCTTGAAGATCTGGTCCTTGCCATTTTACTTCATTAACAGTAGGTAATTTCAATACCCTACTTTCACAAAAGACACATCATCCACACAAAAAACAGAAAAATATCAGAATTGGTTGACAGCCTACAGACTTAACAGATCTCTATAGAATATTCTCTCTAAACACCAAAGAAAACACATTCTACTCAGCAGCACACAAAAGCTGTTCTAAAACAGACCACATCCTAGGACACAAAACAAGACAAAAAAGATTGAAATCACTCCTTGTATCCTATCAGACAGCAATGCAAAAACACTTCAAATTGGTAGCAAAGAAAACTCTAGCAAATACACACACTAATGGAGATTAAACAACTCATTACTGAATTAAGAATGGGTTAAGGAAGAAATCAAGAAGGAAATAAATTTCCTGGAACTAAATAAAAATGAAAAACAAAACAAAACAAAAAACCCAACACAATGTAACCTCTGAAACACACTGAAAGCAGTTTCATGAGTGAAATTTAAAGCTCTAACTTGCTTTAAAAAAATCAGGAAGAACAAAAATAAAATGACTTAATTATGCAACTCAAAAATTTGGTGAAAAAACAAGAACAAATCAAATTTAAATCATTCAAAGTTGATGGCAAGAAATAAGAAATTCAGAGTTGATATCAATACAATAAAAATAAAGGAAAATTTTCAAATAATAACTGTTTTGAGAAGACAAATAAGAATGTCAGGGTCTTGATCTAACTGACCAAAAGAAAGAGAGGACCAAGATTAACAGAATCAGAAATGAATAGAAAACATTTATACAACAGATGCAAAAGAAATTCAAAGTATTATAAGGGTATTTTTTCAAAGTCTGTACTCCATTAAGCTGAAAAACCTAATAGAAATGAATAAATTTCTATATTTAGCCAAACTACCAAAATTAAATCAAGAAGTCAACAACCTAAACAGACCATAAATAATGAGAAGATTGAAATAATAATAAAAAGCCTTTCAGCTAAAAAAAAAATCCAGCCCCAGATAGATGTACAGCAGAATTCTACCAGACTTTCAAAGAAGACATACAACCAGTACTTCTTAAATTATTCTTAAAATAAAAGCACAAACAGAAGGAGCACTCCCAAACTCCATGTATGAAGCCAACATCACTCTACTACCAAACCAGGTAAAGACACAAAACAACAACAAAAAGAAGAGAAAACTATAGGCCAAAATTCTTGATGAACATAGACTCTTAAAAAGCTCAATGAAACATTTAAAGACAGAATACAGACATACATCAAAAATATTATATACCATGACTAAGTTGGCTTTATTCCTGAAATGCACAGATAGTTCCACATGTACAAATCAATATATATAGTAAAGCACATAAATCGACTTAAAGACAAAAATCACATGATCATTCCAAGAGATGAAGAAAAAGCCTTTGACAAAATCCAACGTGCCTTCATGATAAAAGTCTATGACCATAGAGCTAGAGGAGGCATACCTCAAGATAATAAAAGGTATATAGAAGAAACCCACTGCCAACATCATCCTAAATGGAGAAAACCTTGAAGCACTGAAGTCAGGAATGAGACAGGGGTGTCCACTATCCCCACTTCTTTTCCTAGTTCATTGTGCTCAAAGAACTAACTGGAGCAATAAGACAAGAGAAGGAAATTAAAGAGATACAAATAACAAAGAAGTTATTGTATTGTCCATATTTGCAGATAATATGACACTATACATTAGAGACCTAAAAATTCTGCCAGAAAACTTTTAGAAATGATAAACAAATTCAGCAAGGAGGCAGGATACAGAAAAAAAAATCTGCACAAGTCAACAGCCTAACTATACATGAACATCAAATACTCAGACCAGGAGATAATGAATATAACTCTACTCACTATAGTCTTAAAGAAAATTAAATATCTAGGAAGAAAACCAACCAAGGAACCGAAGGACTCTCAAGAAAAACTATAAACCTATGAAGAAACATACAGGAAGGCACTAGAATAATGGAAAGATATTCTATGATCATAGATTGGTAATCTTAATATTGTGAGAATGACCATTCTGCCAAAAGCTATTTATGTATTCAATACAATCCTAATCAAAACAACTATCACTATTTACAGAACAGAAAAAAAAAAACTATTGTAACATTCATATGGAACCCAAAAGGCCCCACTTTGCTAAAATGATCTTGAGTAAAAAGAACAATACTTAAGTGATTACCATTCTAGATCTTAAGATATATTATAGAGCCACAATAATAAATGCAATATGATATTGACACAAAACCATAGCTCAATATAATAAAATTGAAGATTCAAACATGAGTGCATGCAACTTCAGCCACTTAATATTTGACACGGATGCTAAAAGCACAGCTGGAGAAAGAAAAATAAAAGCATCCTCAACATATGCTGCTGGGAAAATGGGATGCTCACATCCGGAAGAATGAAATTAGACCCATATCTATCACCTTACACAAAAACTAACTCCAAATGATCAAAGACCTAAGCAGCAAACTCAAACACTGAAACTGCTAGAAGAAAATATAGCCAGTGCCCTACACAATATAGGTGTAGGAAAGGACTTCCTCAACAGGACTCTATTTGCCCAAGGACTAAAGCCAACAAATGACAAGCTGGATTTCATAAAACTGAAGAGCTTATGTACAACTAAGGAATCAACTGAGTGAGGAGGAAGACCACAGAGTGGAAGAGAATCTATGCCATCTACACATCTCACACAAGGTTAATAAGCAGATCATAAAAAGAAGTCAAAAACCAAAGAATAAAAGAAAAAAAATGACCTGTTTTAAAAAATGGGCCTGGAACTTAGACAGTTCTCAAAAGAAGAAATAAATAGCTAAGCAATATTTAAAAAATGTTCATCATCCACAGAAATATGGAAATGAAAATCAAAACATTGTTGAGATTTCAAATTACACCAACCAGAATGGGAAATATCATCAAAACAATTGACAACAAATACTGGAGTGAGCACGGAGAAAAGGGAATCTTCATTCACTATCAGAGGGAATGCAAACTGGAGCAGCCATTTTGGAAATCAGTGTGAATTCTCAAAAAACTAAAAATCAATCTATCATATTACTCAGCTATATCACTTCTTGGTATATGCCCCCAAAACTTGACATTCCACTCCACAGACACGTGCTCTCCCATATTCCCTGCTGATCTATTCATAACAGCTAGGAAATTGACACAGCCTAAAAGCCCTTCAGCTGAATGGTTAATGGAAATGGTATAAATATAAACTATGGAATACTATTTAGCTACAAAGAAAATGAAAATGGATGGAACCAGAAAAGATCATAGTGAGTAAGGTAATCAGAAAGACAAATATCCTAGCTCCAAATCTTCAGATGTGAGTATATATCCTGGAATAACTGCAGAAATCAGTAAAATATAAAGGGACCATTGCTGAGATAGGGGGTTGAAAGAGCGATAGAAAGGGAAATAGCAGGGTATAAGTGACTTGATGGGGAAATAGAAAAAGGGAAGCTCTAACTAGGAAAGGTGACGGAGACAAACACAGAAGGAGGGAGGAAGGTAATATAACAGTAACAACATCTGAAAAGTCATAACAGATCATAGTATTAACTTTTCACCAACCAAACTTACAGTGCATGTAATTCTGTGTATAAATATACATATACAGTTTAAATGAAATTTTGTAATCTTGACTGATAATGTTCTAATCAAAAGCCAAAGATCACCCAACAAAATCCCTAAACCAGGCTGGAGAAGCCTTCTGGTTGTTAGCCAGGGTGACTGAAGAGATTCTTAAAACATTAAAGCCTATTAATACTGCTCTCAGTTGCTCCCAAGAAGTGAAAGGTAGCCCTCATTGCTGAAGACTCTATGCACTGCAGACACAGGGCCTGACAGTCCCTGATCTGGAATTGAACTGAAAGCCTCCTCCCGGAGGACTAGTTTTCATGGTACCAGAAGGCTATGATGCCTGTGAACCATGATAATGACCCAAATGGCAAGACAATCCAGAGAGTACAACAATGGTATGTATGCCTTGGCAGTAACCAGCAATAGAATGTTTCCAGGATCTCTTGGACAACCCTGATCAAGAGAACTAAATGGTCTTTTCCAGTCTGGTGTTGGGGTTTTGGTTATGTGTTTTTTGGCTCTTGGAGGGAGCAAAGTCAGCTAAGATGAGAAAATTTTATTTAAACCATATATGTATATCTATGCATAGTTACATGCATTATTGCTTTTAAGAGGTGGACAGATAACACTATGATCCATTATTGCTTTTTAGATATTCTCACTTTTACCCTCCTCCCTTCTTCTTTAATGAGACTTAAGAATCTCATCAAGAGGGAAACCATACCTAGGACCAGAAACCTAGGCAACTACTCAGAGCTAGTGAAGTCACAGATCTTGGAGGAGAACTTTTACCCACCACATTGCTGAACTAGAATAACACCTAACTATGCCAGACATGGTGGCATATGCCTTTAATCCTGCACTCAGAGGCAGAGGCAGAGGCAGAGGCAGAGGCAGAGGCAGGCGGATCTCTGTGAGTTCAAGGGTAGCCTGGTCTACAGAGTGAGTTCTAGGATATCCAGGTATACAAAAAAAAAAAAAAAAAAAACAACAACAACAAAAAAAACCCTGGCTCGAAAAACCAAAAACCCTAAATCTTAGAAAAACAAACAAACAAAAAACCAACAAAAGAACAAAAAAACTACAAAACACCTAACTAATTTGAAGTATTTATCCATTACACACAGATATGTGTAGTCCTCACCTCTTATCAAAGAAACTTGTGTTTGGAACAGAAAGAGAGGGGAAGAAAGACAGTAAGAGCCAGAGAATCAGGGAGTTTGCTGTGAGACTGTGTTTCCTAGTAATGTCAGAAGCTGTACCTATAACTCTTGCCAATTTGATTGCCTAAGCATGATCTGACCAAAAAAGACACCAACAAATTTGTCAAAGTGGACCAGGGACTACTCCATAAATATCTCAACTTATACCCAGAGCTAAGGGTTATCCTTACCCCTCATTAAGGAAACTTCATTTTGCAACGGAAAAAGACAACTACAGAAAACCACATCTAGTCCAAAGGCAGAAGAGCTTTGGAGTCCAATCCCAACAAATATATCCACAAAACATCTCCTGCATCTAAGGATCAGGGAACATTGTTGAGGAGGATTGGAAAGATGTTCAGAGCAGGATCAGCGAGTTTACTGTGAGATTGTGTCTCCTTGTACTTTCAGAAGCTACACCCCGTACAGTCTCCTTCTCACCAACATGACTGGACCCACGTGAGCTTGACAAGGACAGCGACAAGAGACACTCTAAGGTGGGGGGGGGGAGGTCAGAGGCTCCTCGCCCCCCCCCAGAACTCCAGGCAACTAAGGAATGCTGAAAGCCAATGAAATTCTCTTCCTCAGAGAAGAGTGCGCAGACAGGTTATCCAATACCAAATGGTCAGCCCTTGAAACATACATACAAGTAACATACGGACTTAACAGGCCATATTTAGGGATATATATGTATGCAGTAGCAATGATGAAAAAAGAGGTCATGAAGTTGAAACAAAGGAGGCTTATATGGGAAGATTTGAAGGTAGGAAAGGGACTGGTGAAATGTTGTAATCATATCATAATGTTGCAGTTATAATTTCAAAACATAAATAAAAGTAAAAAGACACTGTTTTAGCCTCATAATCAGGGTATCATTGAAAACAACAATGTACAATATAAAACAATATTAAATGTATTATTTTATTATAGATTATTCTATAATTATAAAAATTAAACCTAATAACATATAGCCTTTATACCTTTTAAAACAAACTATATAGAAATTTATAGTTAGGAGTGTAACCACCTTCCCAAATCTTACATTGTTCTTCCTAATTTTTCTATAGTTTCCACTGTGAATTTTTTCCTTATACTGAAAACACTCAGAAAACGTATTGTAAGAAGTTCTCTAATATCTACCCTATTAATTACACTAATTCCTTTCTTGTTCATCTCATAATTTCTAATCAAAATCTTTCTCCTTAGGTTGATCACCATCTCCTTAAGAAATTATTAATATTTATTTTTATTTACTGCACCTTAGCAATGAAAAGACAGAAAAAACATGTGCTAAGATGTGCAATAAAATAAAGAACTCTTTACCTCCCTAGTGGCTCAATCCAAACACAAAATTCCATAGTAAACAATAAAAGAACCAACTTGTACCCTGATGCCTTGCTCACAGCCCTGATGCCTTGTCCACAGTTCTACTACGATGTGCCCAGAGTTAGGATAGTGTCGGAGACTTATCATTACGGGTGCCCTGATGCTTCACACATGCTTACGGCACTCATGAATTACTCGAAACAGTGGCAGAACATACCAGTTGACAGAGGCAGTCCAAAGCTTTAAGGAAAAATAAAGAGAAAAGTGTTACGAGACATTACTAATTGTACAACAAATAACAAATATTTCAAATTGTGTTTTAAAATTTTTAAGCCCTTTTAGTTAAAAAAAAAAAACAGGAATTACCAAGAAGCCCCTGGTGGTTTTCTGAATTCTTGTATTTATACCAAACTTCTTAATTCTCATATTAAATCTCTGAAAATATATAAATAAAATATTGTATAAGTTTAAGAAACTATGACAGTAGAAGCAAAAAAACAACAAATCAAAACTAAAACAAACCCCAAAAACCTAAACCGGAGACTATCTCTAATAATAACTCTGAGGAGAAAATAATGGATGGGATAATCAATAATAATGTCTGGCTTCACAAAACCGCATATCCTTACTCGGCAACTACATGAGACCACATGGAAGTTTCAAACATAAAGGCAAATATACTTCCTAGGTTCACAGGAATGATGAAGCCTTGCCTTAGCACAGCAGTTCTCAACCTGTGGGTCGTGACTCTTTTGGCAAACCTCTATCTCCAATAATATTTAATTATGATTCATAACAGTAGTGAAATTGCAGTTATGAGGTAGCCACAAAAATAATTTTATGGTTGTGGTCACCACAACTTGAGAAACCGTATTGAAGGGTCACAGCATTAGGAAGGTTGAGAACCATTGTCTCGCAGATCTTAAAAACTATTGGATATCAAAAACTATAAAAACTATGGTTCCAAAACCAGATAGATTAACTCACCAATGTTAAGTGTGAAGCAGTTAACAGTAGGAATTCAGTGACTGACCCATGCCATAGGCTTCATGAAGTGCTGCTGAATGTCTGATGCATTCCTTCATTCATATAGCATTTTAATATTGATATTTAATATTTTCAATAAATTTATGAGTTTGCTATCTCCATTTTACAAGGAAGAAAATCAATGTTATTAAGTTATATTGAATCCACATAATGAAATGCTATGATTAAAAATATTGACTCTAATATACACTTACTTAAAAACCAAAGAATGTTTAATGCAATGCTAATTTATGAGTATTGTACAGGCTCACATAAAAAAGTACAGTTGTACAGAAATTGTGTAAGGGTAAGAAATATGAAGATGTTTTCCTCTTTTATTTTTAATTGTTTATGCCTATTCTAACATAAATAACAATGCTAAAAACTCCTTAATTAATCTGGGTAACTGAATAATTTGAATAAAGGTATTCCAATTAATTTAAGTGGAAAGTGTCAATTTGAGAAAGAAATTTAGACAGCAATTTTGGGATAATAGATTATAAAGGAAGTGACAAAGAGGGTGATAGTCAAAACAGAATTACACTTGAAAGGAAAATACAACACAGTAGACACAAACATAAGAGGGCTAGAAAGACAGTAGTCAAATTGTATATGTGTGTCCCAGTTCTCTTCTAAACTCAATCCATGGTATTGTATGGAGTCACTGTGGCTTTCATGTACATGGGTACCTGTGCCACTGAATCAGGGCTGTTGACAGGAATATCCACAGTTGGAACATTAAGGGAAGTCCTAATTCTTTGTAGCTTGAGGTAGTTAAAAAGTATAAGCGTATATCAGAGATTTGTGGATTTGGTTATAGACCATTACAATACAGCAACTAGCACAATAACTATAATGAGATGAGCTTTTTAGGTTCTCGGGCATGTGATGTTTAGTTCATACTATATAGTAGTCTATTAAGTTGGATTAGCACAATGGCTAATTTGACAACCTTGGTGTTAAAAATGCCAAAACACTGGTAGAAAAAAAGTGAATTTGACCAAATGCAAGGTTGTTACATCAGTGCAGTTTATACAAAATGTACTACTTACATTTTACAAGTAGTACAAGAAGCTAGGCAGTAATGAAGAAAATGAGGAAAATGAGCCACAGTCCAGCTTTCTATACAAGTGTTTATTCCGCAGAGTAAATACACTACATAAGTTACATCGTTCTGCAATCACAGGATGCTAAGGCCAACAGGAACCTGATCCTGGGCAGAAAGTGATGCTGTCCAGTACCCCATCCTCCTGTATCAGCCCCTAGCTTGGTGGATTCCATTTTTATCTTGTTGCACTAACACTCTCCCTCTGCCAAATTTTCTCACCTTTCTCGATGCTTTCTTCCTAGTGTGAAAACAGAAATTCCATACCTTCTGCTGTCATATATTCAAGTTCACTCTAATGCCTATTCTTTGTACACTATTTTAAGTGTTCTGGATAAAGGTCACCAAGTTGTTAAAATATTGTTTTTAAATCCTCATTGACTTGGCTTCTCCCTTGAACAAGGAACAGATTTTGTGCAAATGCATGTTAGGACCAATGCCATGGATGGTAAGAGTGTGTACCGGTCCTGAGACTGCTGTTGTGACAAGTTCACACTGTAAGCACAGGCAATCCTTGGGTTTAGAAATGACATAGCAATAGTGACCACACCTTTGTGTTAAGCACAGATGCTTTGTATTTTCTGTATGTCTGAAATACTTCGCACATAAAAGTGAAGTCAGAAGATTTGCCAGTAGTCACACATGGGCTGCCAATCAATGAGTGTGTCGCTCGTAACTAGACTGATGCATGCACCTATGTATGTGTGCGTGCATGTGTACGTACATAAATGTACACACAAAGAAAGAGATGGAGAGACACTGTTTTCACTATGACACATAAAATTATTTAGAAATATAATATATACACATATACACACACACGAATGTGAGAAAGCCATGAAAAATATCACATCAACAGTAAGTCTTATAGAACCTTTTCAGAGTGATTAATAAAATTTTCAGTTTTCTATTACCAAGATGCTAAAGTCTGACACATTGATTAATTAAATTGAGTCTAACCTCTTCATCTGTCATTGATGTGATACTCTGCAGGGACACTTTATGAGATGTTCTTACACTATAAGAAAACGGAAAGTAGCATTAATTCAGATGACATTTAGAATAACAACTCAGATTAATATTTAGAGTATTGTAAGAAAATGATATCATAAAGAGAACTGTTTTGTAAATGAATATTCCTGAGGGCTTAGGCAATTTGTACTCGTTAACTATTTAATATATGCATTCAACGAAGAACATAAAATCCGTGAAGGCCAGGGCCTTGTGGTGGGTTTTGAGTTATCTTTGCCAAAATCTATAATGGCTTTTGAAAAATAACAGTCAAACCCAGTAAATATTTGTGAAATGAATAAACATATAAGAAAAATGTTATTTAGTGACTTGAATATACCAGGATGTTGTATGGCATTTAAGGAAGAAATCAAAAGTTGCTATTTCCCTTCAAGGCATCAACATTCAGTAAGCAAGAAAGATACATAAAGATACTGATATAACCTCAAATCTACATATTTTACACAGTAGAAACAAGTGATAGGGAAATAAATATGCCTAGAAAATCTATATTTATATATATATAATACAATGATTAAATTAAATTAGGTAACATGGATGATAAAATATGTACAAGATCTTATGAAAATACATCAAGAAGGTGCCTAGTTTGTCTAGATGGTCCTTAGAAATTTCTAAGAATTAATATTAATTCTGAGTCTAATGGAGTAAAAATCTGCTGGCTGGCTCTGAGTTAAGGTAGTATACAAGAAACAAAATTAGGTAGAGGAAAATCTGAAATGGATATGTTATAGGGAATTTGAGATTCCCTTCTGGATTCTTATTCGAATTAATAAAAGAACTTAGAAACAGAACAGACTAGGAAGCATGGGGACATTTTTATTAAATTTTGAGCTAAAAACAAGGCAGGCAAGCTGCACACCTTGGCAGCTGTCAGGAGGAGGTGGAGGAGGAGAGGAAAAGCACCTTCCTGAGTTTGGATCACAGAAAGCTGCTCCTTGTGCACTGAAGTTGGCGAGAAGCTGGATGGAGGGTAGGGGGAGCTTCCGAGATGTACTGAGGAAGCCCAGGGTGCCAGGGAAAAGGCAGCACAGGCTTTGGCCAGTATCAAAAGAAAAAGACAGAAAGGAGGAAAGGAAAGCGTCACTCATTAGAACTTAGGAAATCAGGCAGGTGTGGCAGGACTGTGGACCACGCATGCTCTAAGTAGCTGCATGGGAGTGGGGCTTTGGGGAAGTAATTGTCATCATGGGGAAAATGATTCCTCTCTCCAACATGTTTGCAGGTGAATCTGCCTTCATGAGGGGTGGTCTCCTGGTCAGGTGACTAATGGGGCCAACTGGATTAACTCTTAAGGAACGAGCCTATAATATGTAATGTCCTAGTCTTTTTAAAATTTCCTTTATTTTTAAAAATTGCATACATTAATATAATGAAATATGATCATATCCACCCCACTTTCCTCCTATAACTCTCCCTGTATCTGTATACCCAAAAATACTTTCTTGCAACTTTATGTCTCTTTTCTTTCCTTTTCCTTTTTTTTTTTTAATAATCCATTAAGTCCAATCAGTGCTGTTATGTATGTGTAAAAGGGCTAAACTTTGGAGCTGATTGTGATGTCATGTCTTCCCCTGGGACCAGAGGTAGAATTCACATTCCACTCCTCTGCTCAGAAAGCAGTACTCTTTAATGGGCCTCACAGCCTACCCCAGCCCCTGTCCCTTTCAGATTATTTTAAATTTTAAGGAAAGGCAAAGCTGATGCTTCCCTTCGAGTGTTTTCAAAGAGAAATCAGAAGTGGGCTCCAAAGCTGATTAGGAGGCCTGGATCCAATCCTCAACGGCTTACAGACTTACCAGTTCCTGTCTACCTACCTACCATATCCTAAGGAGAGATATAGGAAAGAAAAGGATTCTTTTAGAAAACTTAGAGAGATTTAGTATGTAAAGGTTCAAGTAAAGGAGAAAAAGAGTGTTAGAAATGAGGCTGAAACTGTAGACAGAAGTCAGCTCATGGGCTTTATAGACCATAAGAAAATTTACTATTATAATTAAAAACCATCAGCAAGAGAGTAAACGTTATAGTGACAGTCTTCATGTCTCTTTGAGAAAAAAAATATGTCATTGAGAGCTGAAACAGAATGTTTCAAAACTAGACTATATGAGAATTTGAGAAGAAAAAAGGTAGAAAAATTCACCAAATGTTTGAAATTTCTTGAAATAGGTCTTTAAGATGTTTCCCCCTATTTTATTGAAGGAGACTATAATCACATTGAAATATCCATATTCCAAATGAAACTTCACTTTGAATATATATACACTTTTAACCACATATGGGTCTTTCTCACTACCTTAAAGTCAACTGTAATACATAATGCATGTTCTTGAATTGAACCATGAAGCTGGAATATGATTCCACATGAGTACTCCCAAAAGTAGATGAATGTTACACTCAGGTGAACAATGACAGACTCTACATCTTAAAAAAAAATTCTGCTTTTTTCAATGTAAACTTCCCATGAAAAAGAGATGAACAGAAGCGTTCTTCTAGTTTTTGTGTTTCCTCCATGTGGTCTTTACACACTGTAAAGTAGATATTATCTCTACTGTAGCACAGGTGGCAATGGATAAGGCTGCAAGCGAACCCCAAAGGTGTCCAGCTCTGAGGCCCATGGTCTTCTGACAGACTCTATTACTGATTCTGGAATGCCAGGACATATTGTATTTGCTGTATATTTGACTAAAGCTATAGATTTTGCAGAAAGATGTGCATCTCACTGACTTATTGTGTGCTTCTTTGGAACCATCTTCATTCAAAGCTTCGGTGTCTTCATCCTACAGAGAAGAAAAACACAGTGTGAAGGTCAATCAACTGCATGGGGCAGGAAGAGGCTTCTTCCAAAGAGTAAAAGTCCTTCTGCAACTTGCCTAAAACTCAGGCATGAGAAGGTAAGCTGGAAAACCAATTCCTTTACAACTTCAACTCTCCTACACACCCATGTAAGTTTTCTCTTTTAAGATAAAAGGCAAGCCTATCTCTTGGCAAGAAAAACCCCTTGTTTCAACTGTAGACAGAATGCTGTTCAAAAAGGACAAAACTTGGAAGCAGGTAAGTCGACAGCCTAGCTCTGCCAAGACAGGGTAGGTAAGTCCTTCATAATTCCTGCTCTACATTCAATGTCTGTCAGAGAAACGGGGCCAAACAACTGAAGATTGATGCTGTAATGTATGGAGAGAAAATGGGAACTATCCAGGCAGCCACTGGTATGTCATTTCTTAGTTTTGGAAGCTGCGGGCCCTACACTTCCTATATAATCAGATATATTTATCCCTCTCAGGTCTCTGAGATGGTTGAAGAATAGATAGCTAGAGTCTCATAGTTAAATTTTGAGTTGTTTAGGAATCAAGAGGGTGTTCTGGATCTAAGAAGATGTTCTTAAAATTGTGATGCAAGTTAGTATGAAAGCTGAGTTAGATATAGAACTTTAAACTGATGGAGATGGTTAGATAGTAAATTGTTAAAGTCAGGTGCCAAATACATATGGACTGGACATTGGGAATGTATGCTAAGCCATATAATTCTCATAATTGTGGCCTATTTATCTCTGTTGTTTTGTATTGTATTTATTGTTGTAAGAGAAAGAACCATTTGTTGGACTGAAAGGGGAGCTGCTGGGGGAAAAAGATATACCTTAAAATTTTAAAAAAAAGGGAAGAGGATGGGGGATCGAGGGGTAAGAGGGTGGGACTGGAAGGGGAGTAGGGAGGGGATTGTGATTGAGATGTAACTTGAAGAAATAAAAATAAATTTAAAAAAGGCATTGCTGGGCATGGTGGCACATGCCTTTAATCCCAGCAGAGGCAGGAGGATCTCTGTGAGTTTGAAGCTAGCCTGGTCTACAAAGTGAGTCCAGGACAGCCAAGGATACAGAGAATTCCTGTCTCCAAAAACCACAAAAAAAGAAAATGATAGAAGGCATCTTAGTGTCATTTGTATCAACAGAGATCACATCTGTCTGATTTGTTCTACTTTAACCCTTAACCTTAATCAACCCAATTAATGGAAAGCCAAATTAATGGAAGTACAGCTATAGGTCAAGGAAAAAACAAACAAGAAGATCTGGAAATATCTGGACCATTGGAATGTAGGAGAAAGTATAACATGAAAACAGTGGAAAAAGCAATGGTACAGAGGAGGTTAACTAAATACATGTGTTGTTTCAGACAAACATCACAATCAAGATAAACTTACATAACTCCACGCATCTTTTTATCCAAGTATAACAGAGTGTCAACATCCTTGCTAAACTGAGCCACTGTGACCCTAAAGTCATTAACACATGCTAGTGGAAGGTGTTAGAACAGAATGGAGAGGCGTCTTTAAACAGACTCTCACTTCAGAAACGTGTTTGTACTTCAAAAATGTCGGATTCTTCTTCCAGTTCTTCCAAAGAGGCCTCTTCTTCTATGTTGAAAGAATATAAGGAATATGAGATGACTAGAGTACTCCCAGTAACAAGAGGAATTTTAGCAGACTCCCCACCCCATTCTGACTTAGTTCACACTTCCAACCCTCTGCCTCCCTGCTCTGCCGGAAGTGGAGAGATTTAGCTTCACATCCAAGCCTATTCATATCTGGTTCCAAGTGCACCTTGAATTTCATTTCCTGTGACTGTCTTCCCAAGGGGCCCAGGGACCTAGAGAAGCACTGAAGGAAAGAGAGGAGGCAGAGGAGCAGAGGGTGATCTCCCAAACATAAGTATCTATGGATTGCTCTCTGGCTGGCTCTCTGTCAAGTGAGAAGCAGAGGTAAGTCACAGAGATGGAAAATCGAAAACTTAGTGACTTTATCTCACACCCCAATGGATGAGAAACACCTGTGTGAGGACACAGACATTACGACAATGGTAAAGAAAACAAAACAAAACAAAACAAAAAAAACACTAAGGAATTTTAACCAAGAATCTCTGACACCAGGCTAAGAACCAGTACAGAACACTATGAAGTACAATGGAAAAAAAAAAAAAAAAAAAGAACTTTCCTGGCCACCCAACACTAAACTGGTTCCCTCATGTTTCCTACAATTCATATCCACCCACTTAGACTTTCACTTTTTTCTGTATTTGGTTATCTTCTCTTTCTTTTGCTATTGAATCTGATTATATTACTATATTGGGTTTTATTTCTTTGTTGTTTTGAGACAAAGCCTTTCTATGTAGCCATGGCTGCCCTGGAATGTGGACCAGGCTGTCCTCAACCTCACAGAGATTGCTTGCCTTTGTCTTCTGAATGCTAAGATTAAAGATATGTGACACTATCCATGACTATGCTACCAGTTTTTATGTCATCTTCTTAGTTCACTAATAGCAACCCACTGCATTTAAAAAAAATAGTGTCCAAGCCACCTTTTCTTTCCAAGTTTCTTTCTTTCATTCATTTTATTCTTCCAGTTGACCAGAATTCTGCACTGAAATAACTTAATATTTAAAACCTAATAATGTTTTGCCTTTTATTCTAAATTCCCTAAATTTCAATTGGTATTTCTTGGTCAAGAGGATGTTAAAATGTTTTTGAATTTCTTAAATATGAATAATTATAAGAAAGCACAAATGTTTGTTGACATGTGAAATCATCATCCC
Organism: Lophiomys imhausi; assembly: GCA_907164525.1. Classification (NCBI taxonomy): domain Eukaryota; kingdom Metazoa; phylum Chordata; class Mammalia; order Rodentia; family Muridae; genus Lophiomys; species Lophiomys imhausi. The sequence goes on along the minus strand of CAJQZJ010032315.1, from coordinate 2,447,244 downwards.
ACATACTAGGTAAGCTGTCTACCTCTGAGCCACCCCCTTAGCACATCTGGAATAAAGTATGAGAGGCAAATTTAGTGTTTTAAAAATTTCCCATTAGAAAGCTATTTTACATAAAGCATTAACATATTACAATGGACTGTATAACGTATATCTTATGATGTTGTATGGGTGTATTTTTATACATACTAACTCTAAGGTATGGTCCTATTATATAAATTAGCAATGTTATTGTTGTAAAAATGATACTGATAGATCATAATACAACTTATTATATGATGTTATAAAATAACAATAAAAAGTGAGCACAGAGAAGAACTAAAGTAGAAGCAAGATCACATAAACAAAATTTAACTGTCAGATATGGACATGAGAAAAGCAAGACCAGATATGTGAGGAACCAAGTCTGAAATTGATGAGGAAATTTCAGCACCTTAATGCTACTTAATGAGTTTAGTGAATTTCAAGATTTTACTTGAGGATCTGAAGAAACACACTGAAATAAACTCACCACCAGAAGACACATGTTAAGCAGAAAAAACACCTACTTTGTCTATATGTTTTATGAAAGGCAATTTAAGAAGAAATACCAAAAAAAACCACATTAGGAAGAGACTAAAAATAATACAGTTTATGCACAGTAATATTAATATATCTGTTTAATTGTACTCATATTCTAGTCACAAGGACATTCAGAGCAATTAAAGTGAATAGAGATAAATCGAGGCTCATGAATAGCTCAGTGTGTAGATGATTTGTAAATCTATGTAACTTTTGGTATATGTTTATATTTCAATAAAGCCATTAAAGGGTTATACACACCTCATTGGGCCAAGTGTGAACCCTCAAGAACAACGACATCATGGGGGGCACTTGCCAGATGGAGCACATACTTCATCCCAGACCTCCTCAGTGAGAACATGCCCAGTGATTTATGTGTACATTTAAGTTTGAGAGGTAAGCTGTCATGTCCAGAAACTCAGAAAAGTACTCTTTCAGCACAAGAGATAAAGGACTATGCATTTTGTTTGTTTTTAAGGAGAAAATAGCCAGGGAACGGAGATAAAATGAGACTGCTCTAATAGAATCTCTGATAATTTACAAATTATATGAATGTGTAAGGAGGGCATGTTTGTAATCTCCTAGCTCCTGGGATGCAGGATTGTGAATGAGCCAGCTTGTGTTACATAGAGACTTTGTGGTGGAGAGGGAGAGGGAGAGGGAAGAAGACACACACACACACACACACACACACACACACACACACACACACACA
>CAJQZJ010032315.1:2435508-2445961 GCA_907164525.1 Lophiomys imhausi | reverse complement strand
CACACACACACACACACACACACACACACACACACACACACACACACGGGGTGGGGGGAGGAAGAAGAGAGCTATTTATGTAGAGAAAAATCTTATTTATCATTTCTAGGTTTGTAGTAATGTGTAACCTATAATACTACAAGTTTTTTTATATCACCAAGAAAACTAAGTAGAAATACAAGGAAAAGGTGAAAAGAACTTTATTTTTTATTTATTTATTTTTTAAATACTTTATTTTTTTTTCTTCAAGTTACATCTCAGTAACAAACCCCTCCCTATTCCCCCTTCCTATCCCGCCCTTCCCCCCTCTTCCCCCCAGAAGTTTCCCCTTTCAGTCCAACAGATGGTTCCTTCTCTTATAACAGTAAGTATTATACAAAACAATAGATATAAATATGCCACATTTATGAGAGTTAAATGGCCCAGTATACCTTCCCAATGTCCAGTTTATACATATTTGGCTCCTGACTTTAACATTCTACTATCTAACCAACTCCATGAGTTTAAAGGTCTATATGTGACTCAACATTCATACTATCTTGCAACACACTTTTAAGAGTATCTTCTTAGATCTATAAGACCCTCTTGATTCCTAAACAATTCAAAATTTAACTATGAGACTCTAGCTGTCTATTCTTCAACCACCTCAGAGACCTGAGAGGGATAAATATATTTGCTTATATAGGAAGTGCAGGGCCTGCAGCTTCCAAAACTAAGAAAGAACATACCAATGACTGCCTGGACAGTTCCCATTTTCTCTCCATACGTTCCTGCATCAGTCTTCAGCCTTTGGTCCTGTTTCTCTGACAGACATTTGTTGTAGAGCAGGGATTATGAAGGACTTACCTACCCTGTCTTGGCAGAGTTAGGCTGTCGACTTCCCTGCTACCAAGTTTTGTCCTTTTTGGACAGCAGTCTGTCTGCAGTTGGTGCAAGGGGTTTTTTCATGCCAAGAGAAAGGCTTGCCACTAATTCAACCATCTTACAGTGGAGGTTCTTCGATGCTTATCTTCTACTTGGAGTAGAATAGGGGGTGCTGTCAGGAGCTGATATGTCTCGATATCAAAAAAAATCTTGATTTAAGATAACATCTTTGAATGCCATATTCTGCAGATCTCTAGGGGTTTTTGAAGATGCCCTATCCATCTCTTGTATTTAGATAAGCAAATGTTGCTTGTCTCTTAGCAACTTGATTACTGGGTAGTTTATAGAATATCTGTGATAGACTGTCATAGTAGCTAACAAAGTGACATGTTTGCATGACTAGGAGTTTGTTTTAACTATCCTAGACCGTTTTAGATGGTTGGTATCAAGAGGTCAGAGCTTCACATTTTATTTTTAAGTATCTCTAGGTATGATACCATTAGGAAGCGTTACCTTTAAATTTGTATCAATATACAAAGATCTATTCAATTGTGGTTAAATATACTCTTAATTATGTATCAATATACCAAGATCAATGCCTATGTAGCCCAATATAATCTTAATATTACGTCCATATGCAAGGGTCAATACCATTGTGGCCAACTATAATCTTAATTTTGTATCAATATACAAAGTTCAATACCGATGTAATCCAATACAATCTTATTTTTGCACAATAAACAATGGTCAATACCACTTTAGCCAAATAAACTACTAATTTTGTATCAATATACAAAGGTATAAGGGCATATTCAATAATCTGCCCCTTCTTCTTGGACCTTCCTGTGCTATGTCTATATCTCATTTTTCTCAAGCCCATGCACTCCTACATAGGAGAGGAAGAAGGATACAGAAAAGGAAAAGTAGGAAGTCCCTGGGGCTAACCTCCAAAACCCATTAAGACAGGACCATTTATCAGCTTGTAGTCTCTTCCCCTAAATATCAGAGTTTTCAGTTATCCTTCAAATAACCTAAAAGAAGGGCGGAGAAACACCTTCCCCATCCACTGGGCATGGGACGTCGCTCTCTTAAAGTGACTTCCTGCTGATTTGGGTCGTAGTAGACCTGTTTGGGGCCCGAACCCAAATGGGAAAAATGATTAAAAATGTTAGTACACTCCTTTTATGTTCAACCCCTTAGGTCTTCTAAACAGCTGAGAACAGAAGAGAAGAACTTTAAAGCAGATCATAAACACCTTACAAATGTTTAACAATTTCTATGTAGAAACATAAATTTGCTATTAGTTTTAGGGAAAGAATTGAGATACACTTTGGCAACACAGCCCTGTGTTTAAAAAGAAAAAAAAACAGAAATTCAGTACTATCAGTAGATGAAATGAAAGCAAGTTTAAAATAAAAAAAAACAGCTCTTTAAGAAATAGCATGTTCTTAAGTTTTAAAGAAATACAAATTCACATAACATACCATTTTCTTCCAAAAATATGTTCAGTCCATTCACAATTTCTTGTCTGTTTCTTAACTTGTCATTCATCTCTATGATCTAAATTAGAAAACAATTAAAATATCTAACAGAAAGTACTTAAAAATTAAGTACGTCTAGCTTTAGGGATCAATTGCACCAAGTTATCGTGTATTAAAGCCTCTCCATATAAATGCTACCCACGAAATTGGATTTGAATGTTTAAGCCTCTAATTATTAAAGAACTGTTGCATTTAAAGAACAGCCATGAAGTCTAGGCTGGCTTCCAAAATATTTCAACTGCAAACTCAGCTTTAAATTAAACATGTTTAAAAAAGTGGTGTATGGGGCTGGAGAGATGGTTCAGTGGTTAAGAGTGGCTGCTCTTCCAAAGGACTTGGGTTCAAAATCCCAACACCCACATGGCAGTTCACAGCTGTCAGTAACTGCTGGGAGTCATGGCATAACCCTTGAATTCCAGCATTTGGGAGGCAGAAGCAGGTGGATCTTTTTGAGTTCAAGGCCAGCCTGGTCTATAAAGTGAGTCCAGGACAACCAGGGCTACACAGAGAAACCCTGTCTAGGAAAAAACAAAATGAAACAAAAAAGTGGAGTATGACAGGGCTTTCATTGTCTGTGTAGCCCTTAGGAAGGGTAGCTATTCTATGGATCTCTTATCTTTGTAAGCTAGCAGGAACTGAGAAGAGGCCCCTTCCCCACTCATCTTGTGTCAGTACCTGCAGAACCTAAATGGAAAACTGCAGGATAGTGACAACTTCATTGATTCTCATATGAATTTTGTATCCACAGAACCTTTAACCCTTTTTGTTTGGATCCTTCACTCTCTAAAGTTTCAAGCATAACTTCCTTAATGATTTGGCTTCAGTGTCCTCAATCTTATTTTGTATGTTTGTACTTTGTGTTTAACATTTTCATTAGCGTCTCACTGTCAGTAGAAAACAATCCTTCCCCAGTCCTTATAGACTCAAGACCTTTTCTGATCAGGGCAGTGCTGATGGGGACAGTCCAGTCTCGCCTGAACCATTTCTTTCACTCACACAATTGCATACATTCTTGTCCCTATCCCCCAACCCTTTTCTTCTCCTTCTTTTCCTGGGTGATTCCTTATCAACTGTAAGAGTCAGTTCGATAATCTCTTCAGTAGGTTTCTTTGCACTGGCAGTAGACACCCTCTGTGCACATACAACCCAGTACAGAATATCACTAGAACACTGGCCCTCAACTGTTTTGATTCCACACTGAGTGTGACACTTGTACTACTCAACAAAGACATGAATGCACCACTATAGATTGAGAATTTGTTATGAATTTGAGTCCTACTTGAGGACAGTTGGAATCTAGATCCTCTGATAATTTAAACATTTGTGGAAAAAGTAAGCTAATTCAGAAAGATTTTAAATATGACGAACAATGCTGGGGGGAAAAGGCAATTCCAGATCCTGCTGAATGTTCAAGATAAAGTAGAGAGAATCACATTACAGATTATCAGAAATTATCCTGGATTTGGGGATTAGGATTCCATCTGAACTTCAACGCTTAGCAAGTGGCTGTGTCTATCACAGCTTTGATAGAATGAGATCTTCCAACTCCTACTTTAATTTCTGCTTGAGGTAGTGGACTTCAACGGTTCAAGAAAAAAACTACACATTTAAAGAAATGGATGTGGCGGTGGAAAGATGGCTCAGTGGTTAAGAGCACAGGCTAGTGCTCTTCCAAAGGTCCTGAGTTCAATTCCCAGCAACCACATGGTGACTCACAACCATCCACAATGTGATCTGATGCCCTCTTCTGGATGCAGGTGTACATACAGATAGAGCACTCATACACATAAAACAAATAAATAAATAAATCTTTTTTTTTTTTTTTAAGAAATGGATGTGATACAGGATGTACCAAAAATCAAAAACAAAAACTAAAGAAATTGACCTGAGACTCTAAGGAATGCTGCGTCCACAGACTAGTGCAGTGCCTCTTCATGAGGATTTGCATCAGGAGCACCAGAATCACCTGGAAGTTGTCATAAATGATGTTTTGGGTCCCCTCTCCCCCTCCCTGCCCCCAATAGACCTCTGGATATGAAGCTTAGCAATCTATTTTAACAAGCCTATCACATGATGCCCAATTTTGATAAGTAGTGATACAAAGTTACAGGAAAAACCCGTGACCCTCAAATCAATTAAACAGAGTGGCACTGTAAGAGTCCAGGGTTGGCTGCTGGTTTGTTAGCATACCTGAACAGTTAGGGGTTTGAAGTACACACAAACACAAGAATAGTGTCGTGGGAACCAAATGCAGGGTCTAATATGCACTAGAAAAGTGTCCTATCACTGAGGTGTCTCTATAGCCCCATCCCTCTTTGTTTTAAATAAAAAAGTCTTGCTAGTTTGCCCAGGATGACCTTCAACTTGCTTTGTACCCAGCCAGGCCTTGAATTTTCAAGTTAACTTTTAATTATTCATGCTAATGAATGTAGAAGTTTGTTGACACTCTCAAGAATTTTTATTAGGCTCTGCAGTAAGCTACTGTTTTAATACTTACCTGTGCTTCACTAATAACATCAACAGGAGATATGGAGTAATTGTAATTTGTGTGCACTCAAGTCAACCATCTGCACTCTCATGTGTACAACATGTGGGATAGCTTCATGAATCCTTATTAAATGGCTATGATTCCATAGACACTGTCTTTCATTGGGTATCTAATTCCTTTTGCTGGAGGGGATGAGTGTGCTGGGGATCAAATGCAGAGTCTTGATTATTTGTTCATGCTAGGTAAATGCTCTCCAGTTGAGCTCCATCCTTCTTTAATATCTGGGTAAGTTTGCCACTAGTGTTGTGTCTCACAAGCATTTCCTCCAGCAATTGGTACTGTCACGTGTTAATCTATTTTGTATGTGTAAACTCTAAGGGCTCTCACTCCCTTCTTCCACCTTTTCTGAGACTGGAGGGATCCTGCAAAAATATGATGCAAATAAGAGGAAAAACATTTTATTTACACTTAGTTAAGAAATGTTTGCTGTAGAGGCTTGAGTTCCAGTGACTGCAACCTAAGCCACAAAATTTGTTTTAAAATCACAACTAAATAATCAAGTAAGTTGAGAGGTGGTGGCTCACGCCTTTAATCCCAGAATTCAGGAGGCAGAGGCAGGTGGATCTGAGTTTGAGGCCAGCCTAGTCTACAGAGTGAGTTCCAGGACAGCCAGGGCTACACAGAAAAACCCTGTCTCTGAAGAACCAAAAACAAAACAAAACCAACCAACCAACCAAACAAACAAAAACCCCCCCAACCCCCCCCCCCCAAAAAACAAACCAAAACAACAAAACTTAAATAATCAAGGAAAACAATTATTTGTCCATCTGAATTTGGACCCAACACTTTCATTATGTAAATAACCTAAAATGCCATAGATCTGCCTATACCACTCCTAGCTTCTGCTCTGGAGAAATATTTGTACAAAAGAGACCCGCAGGCCTCACCTCCACAAGGCCTCCTTGGGGCATCCCTTATAAATAACACATTTGGATACCAAGTGCTCTGGGAAAATGACATTTAAAAGTGTTCCCTTTTCGAGCTTAGGACATGGAAGCCTAGTGGAGGAATGAGTAATTTTGGACCTCTTTGTGGTTATTTCCACCCTGTCCTTAAGACCCTGACTCCCAGTCTCCCAAACCCACAGCCGTTACCTCGATCCAGGAAGCCAGGGCCTCTCCGTTGCAGCCTGCTCCAGCCATGTAGTCGCGGCGCCGTGGGTGTTGCTGGGATTGAGAGAGGACTGGTGGCGGGAGGGGGGAGCTCTTGGAACGGGTAGGCTACAACCAAGAAGCCAAGAGCCCTGATGACCTCACTACAACCCGCCCCCCACGAAAAAGCAGGCAGGTCACACACCTTGCTGCTCCAAAGTAGTCAGAAAGACACTGTGGACCCAAATTCATTTGCTCAAAGACACATCTGTTAAAGTGGTGTCAAGGAATGTCTTTTATTACATCTACTACCAAATGCTGGTACTTTATGGACCCTAAGGCCCATTTAGATCCATTTTTCACGGTAAATCATCTGTTATGAGCACTCAGCCTCAGGATTAGTCGATCCCAATCTGCAATCCCAAACTGATGCTCAAATGAGAAATACAAAATTGAGTTTCTCCACTCAAGAGACTATGGTAGGAACAATCTGATTTACTGAGAAAACGAATTCACATCTTTTTGCTCAGGGCTGGTGTGTATGGATGATACAATTTCTTCCTGTTCTTGGTGTGCTGTTACACCTCAATTTGTCTAATTAAAGACAATTAACTTGACCTAGAAGATGGCTCCAAGAGAAGAAAGGGCACTTCATGTGCAAGGAATGAGAATTGAGTTCTGACCCCCAGCATCCGTGCCTCAACACACACAACACGGAAATAAAAGCTGAGTTGGCAGCATGAACCTGTAAACCCAGCAATGGCCAGAGAGTCAGGCAGAAAAACAATGAGAATGTTCACTGAGAAGTCCTATCCAAAGAGATCACTGCAGAGAGCAATACCACAGAAAAATGACCTGCTTCCTCTACCTGCAAACCCATACCAACGTGTACACACACACACACAAAGTATGTACAGATGCCCCAAATTTACAAAGTGAGTTAGAGAGGTGTGTGTGGGGGGGGTAGCAATATATGGGCCATATGAAACATAACTTTGGTGGGGAAACAGGCTGAGCAACAGGAATAATTCCAGGTATTATAACTTGTGTGTAAACACAAAGATTAAGAATTTATAGATGACCCACTAGAACTCTAGACAGTGTATGGAGACACCATATCCATTACAACATATCTTACTTTAGGCAACAAATTGTCTTCTGGTTTTTAGTAAAGTACTGGAACATTGACATGGTTTGTGAAGGAATATATGTGAGAAAAAAAGACTGTAATCTAATTTTTCTGTTAAAAATATGTTTATCTTCCCATGCATATTCTCTGACAAAATTTGACCCTAAAGGTGAAAAGTTATCATATTGAAGAAGCAGCAATACTTTATTTTGTCATATTTTCATTCCCTCCCATCCTACTGTAAAAATGGACTGCACACTCCTCTTTAGTGTGCCCACTGAGGATGTGATGGGGAAAGTCTCTCTAAGAAGAGTTGACTGAGCCGGGCGGTGGTGGCGCACGCCTTTAATCCCAGCACTCGGGAGGCAGAGGCAGGCGGATCTCTGTGAGTTCGAGGCCAGCCTGGTCTACAAAGCAAGTCCAGGACAGCCAAGGATACACAGAGAAACCCTGTCTCGAAAAACCAAAAAATAAATAAATAAATAAATAAAATAAAAATAAAAGAAGAGTTGACTGGATTAATCACATCCAAGAATACACTGTCTTCTACGGTGGCACCTACAATTTACAATTAGTTTGAAGGTTGGACACGAGAACAAAATCAATCCTGCATATTATTTATTTATACATATTTTACAACTTTTTCTAGTGTACAAACAAGCTAGTGAAGCATCATTTATAAAATAATCACCTTGATACATGATAATACAAAAATGGTTTAAGAATTGCATCAATTACAACAGAAACTAATTGTCATAAGGTTAATCATGAAGTTCCTGGAAGATGGGTTAAATGATGAAAAAATGGGCGACCATGAACACACACTTTAATTTCCTTTCCGAACTGGAACTGCATTCTATTGATAAGATCTTGGATCTCCTCTCTTGGTAAGTACATGGGTAGCTGTCTGGACAAACGGACTGCCTCTCCCTGTGAAAAGAAATATCACACATTTCATCATGATAGACCCTGAAAAAGAAACATTATTCTAGTAAGACAAAAAATGATTTTCATTTACTCAAAAAATATTTATTAAGCACCAAACATGGTGCAGATTCTGGATATGAGGTGGAGGGCCATACCACAAGATCTGCTCAGGAAATCTACATTTCAACGCAGACAAACAACTGAGGGAGACAAAGTAATTTCCAGCACAGAACACGCACAATTAATTAGACAAGAGCGGGCACTGTGTAATGGGAAAGTTTACTCAAAGAGATGACATTTAGGCTTCTTAATTAACATACAAAGGTCATGAACAAAGTAAAGCAATTCAGAGAATGGAATGTTCTGTACGGGTGTGGCACTATAGTGAAGGAGACAGGACAAGGAAGTGAAGAAGGGGACAGATCATCCACCAGCACAGGACAGACTGAAATTTATTTGAATACACAGGGAAGTAACTAGAGATTAAGACAGACAGACAAATCCTGCCAAGTGTTTCATATGTCATAAAGCAGTATAGCTGCAGTGGGAAATAGGCATTGAGGCATGCAGAATCAAAGGGAATGGCCTCAGGTTTGGTTTATCAATGCTGTTTTCTGATACAGGAAGAAGTTTAGGAGATAAGAATTATAAGGAAGACCAGCTTCTTTTAGTATTAAAAAATTTTGCACCAGTTGTTGCAATTGAACATTATTCTTGTTAGTCACAGAACAATCCCAGCTACTCCACCTCTCTATTCCAACAGAATCTGCCTTTCCTTCACTTTGACCTTTCACCTCTCCTTACTCTCAGACACACAACCTCCCTGGCACAGCACTAGAGCTGATTTAGCAACAGTTTCTGGAGTACAAGGTGTTCCAGTTTCTCTCACTGACACTTAGTCTCTCAGTCTGTCCACCTTGTTAATCCTTGGCTATGGGAAAATTCTATCAGACAATACCAGAGTCATGCAACTGTCCTGGCATGACCCAATACAAATGTCAGGTCGTACGAGCCTTCAGTGACACCTGGAGATTGTCCTGCTTCCCAGGGATTATCTTTCTTTTATTGTACCTGTACTATTGGTTTCAGATCTGCTGTGGCACTCAAATGCCCAAACCCTCCCTACCCCTCCACTTACAGCAAACAACTTCTTTTTCCACATATATATATATGGAATATATATATATATATTAAATACATCTTCTCTTTACCTAAAAATGTTTCCTTTTAGGTAGCCTTAATAATGTACAGAAAGATTGGTGTGAATTTGAGGACAGAATGGGCTACATAGTGAGGTCTTATCTCAAAACAGACAGACAAACAAACAAACAAATAACAACAAGACCTCCATCAACAAAACAAAAACCAAAGGGGAAAAATATGCTTTCACTCTTTTTTGGCTCGATTCACAGACTATTATATATCTCCTTCTTTGTCACATTGGAATATTCACCCCTACCCTTCTCTTTTGGTTTTTCCAAAACAGGGTTTCTCTGTGTAGCCCTGGCTATCCTAGAACTCACATTGTAGACCAAGCTCACATCTAACTCAGAGATTGCCCTGCCTTTGTCTCCAGTCAACTTCTTTTTAAGACCCTTCTCCATAACAACCATGCTTCCTTACTCTAGCCTGGTACATATTAGCAAAACCATTTAAGTCCATTCTCAACTGCTTTTCTCCTCCATTATGTCTGAAACCTTATTTCTTGTCCACATGGTTTTTGCTCTTAAGGAGGACTTCTCTGGAGTTCCTTGAAATTGCCAGTACTGAATTGTTTTTGCAACAGGCTGGGAATTTCCCAAGGGGTTAACTGAGAGTGTATAGCCCTGGACAGCCAGGGGTATTCAGTAGGAATCTGTCTCAAAACTAAACAAAAGCAAAGTTTTGTATTTGATTAAGAGCCATAAAATGTAGGCAACTCATGTGATCCTATGAGACGTACCTCCAGATAACTTATTACTTTTCGAGGTCTACATTCATAAATCTCCTTGGCATTTTTGTTTACTATAGCAGTAAGAATTTCCTCTAAATCCATTACTCCATAGAATGGGAGACACTTAGCCATGCCTTCTATTTCCAAGTAGTTTTCAGTACTGGAAAATCCTGAGAGAAAAAACAGAAACACACAGAGGCACAGTTAGGTTAGGAAACAAATATCACCGTTAGAACATTTAGTGTGCCTTCGTCAGAACTTAACATATCAGGGCGAGGTTTTGTTCCTACACGGAGCACAAAGAATAACTTCCCAGAGGGCTCCACGTTAAGTCGCACTCTGCGGTGCTCACCGGCAGCACATGACCTTCACAGAATTTAATTTAATGTCAGTTTCCACTGCTCTGTTCCTCAGATTTGC
>CAJQZJ010032315.1:2401906-2427574 GCA_907164525.1 Lophiomys imhausi | reverse complement strand
ATATACACAACCACACACATACATACACACGTGCACACGCACATGCACTCAATCACATGTGAGCACATATACACAACCACACACACATACATGCAAACACACACATACATACACATACATGCACACATACACATAGAGAATAAAAATAATAAATACAGAAGTAAATAAATAAATAAGCAAAACAACAACAAAAAACAACCCAAATCCAAACCAAAAACCTTACTGTCAATCAGGAAGTAGAGACAAAACAATATTCTACTGATTTACTGCTACATAGTAAATCACTCACACAACAAAGATATATCCAAATGTAATATGTAGAACCTACAGAAATAAAATTACATTCAAAATTGTAAAACTAAAAGAAAATGCTTTGAAACAATGAGGAGCAATTCTAAGTTATTATTATTGAGTAAATAAATTTGTTAGAATTTTTCTTAGAAACTAATCATTTTTGTAAGTTTATGAAAGGACTAAGAGTAAGAAGTGTTGTCACATACTTGAATGAATGAAAGGAAACATGTATGTACACACTTGCATATGGGCAGAAACAGGATGAAGCAGAGTCTTAGTAACGGCCGCTCAAGCGGCATTCACTGTGTATCCCGCTCTAGTGTGTTTGGCAAGGCAGAGCAGTGCAGCATCTAGTAGGGCTTACTCCCAGTAGGAAGGGCCATGTGCTTCAAACCTCATTACAGCAGCACTCTAGCTTTCAATCAGCACAGAAGTCACGAGGGTACAGGAGGGACGAGCACTGAGAATCTCCTAACATTATTTATAAGCATAAAGTAGCACCATTAGAGTTGAGAAAAACTTTCTCAAAATATTCCTTCAAATAAGCATCATTTATCCCTTCTAGAAAAGAACCTTCAACTTTTAACATTAAACAGTACTAGTTAAAAAACCTCTTATATCACCATACCTCTCTGTTAACATAATTGGCTTTTCTAGTGGTTCTGCAGGGAGCTTATGATTCTCAAGAAGTCTTCTAAATAGCAGTGCTTCCTCCACTCTGTATGGGTTCAGCAGCATGACATCTGTTCTGGATGTGACCAGCCATGCATCTGGAAACTTGAGGCCATGGATCAGGTGAATCTCATCCTTCTCTTCTAAGTCAACTTTCTTTTGTTTCTTAAAATTTACTTTTAAGTTTTCCATAGAAAAGGGGATCTCTGCTATTTTAACATTTTCACTCTTCCTCTTTTCAGTGTGGGACTGAAAGAGATCATCAAGTTTCGGCTGATTAGAGGAGGTTTTCCCCTTACGCTTCTGGATCAAGCTCCATGCACTGCTGGTCCTTATTTTTTTTCTGCCATCTTTTAATGATACTTCTGTTTCCTGTTCAATAGCTTTCTTCATTTGATTATTGTACCGTTCCAAGTCTTTTTTAGCCTTTTCTTCATATCTAAGAACAGAGATAAAACAGAACCAATGAACTCATAATAAAAACATAATAATCATCTGAAGTTTTTTTTGTTTTTGTTTTTTTTTAATAACAAGCTGCCATTTAGTAATGACAAAGAAACATGTATTGGAGTGACCCTCTTGTGTACTTTTGTTAAACTCGAAACAGAGTACAGAAACCTGCCCCTGAAAAGCAGTCAACAGCAAACAGAAAAGGACTTGCAGCATTTGAACTCAGGGCGCTATGACCAAGCATTAGAGAGTGGGAGCGGCAGGAAGTAAGCTAGAAGATAGTAACCAGTAACCTGCGTCATCAGAACACAGATCCTTGCTTCCAGAACAACTTGAAATCAAGAGGAAATCCCATGTGTGGGAGTCCTCTGGAAAACAACATTAAAAGGCTAATGAGCTAAGCAGAGTTTCCAGCTGCTTCCAGTACAGGGGACACAGAGTTTGTTGTCTGAGTTACACATGGGGCTTGGTAAACACCTTGGGCTTTCCGTTAAAACTTGAAGAGGGCCGTATCTTAGGAGGGAAAACTGTAGACCTTAGAACTGACTAAGTCTCCCCATAATTCAGTGCAAAACAAACCCCAGAAGCTCAAAGGCATCTCACATAAGCATCACCACTCTCCAGAAGTGAGCAGGCACCACCCACAAAGTCCAGAGCTGGAAATGAGAAAAGGGCCAGTGAATCTGAAGGCAGAGCTGCAGAGATGACCACTGTGAGCAAGATACTGAAGTGGCCAGGAGCTTGTGCATAAGCATCCCAACCCGTCAAGTCTCAAACCTTTTTTTTTTTTTTTAACAAAATTACATTTAATGATGAACCAACCTACAGAATTACAACGTTAATGATCCAAGAAGCAATCCCCAGCAGGATAAATGCAAACAAACCCTTCCAGACACACACCACAATCAAACTGTGAGAAGAGAACCAAGGGAAAAGGACAATGCAAGAAAGTTAAATGTGCAGTCTTTTAAGCGGCAAGAGGAAAGCTCACGACTCAAGTCTACCAGCCATAAATGTCCTTCAAAGCGAAGATTAAAGAAATACCTTCAGATAAGTTTTCTGCTAACACATCTGCACCCTTAAAGAATGATATAAGTACAGAAGCAATTATATCCGTGGGCTTTCAGGTTTTTTGTGAGACTGTGTGGTATTAACTTTAACTAAAGTATGATAAAAGGATGCATGATGGATTAAGTAAAGCAAACATTACAAACTACTTCAACTCAAATGACTGGCAAAAATTCTGATTCCTTATATGTAAGTATGGATCATTCACCAGGACAGGAAATGCAATGAGTCAAATTCCCAACACACGGCAAAAGGTGAATGAAATCTACCATATATTTTCTGTTCATGTTCAACTGGAAACCATGTTTATTTTAAAAAGCCTCAAATGTCTGAAAACTAATCAACACAATAGTATTCCACTAGCCTCAGTATCCACCAATTCGAGATTGAATTAATAAACTTTATTATTCTTATAAAACTAAACACCACTGCTTAGAAATAATGTGCCATAAAATATTGTAGAGAAGTCAGATATACCATATAATTGTATTTATTTGAAGTTTAAATACTGGCAAAGCCCAGGTAATATAACAGAAATCTAATTAGTGTCTGCCCGTGGAGGTGGCCGGAGGGACCCGCTGGGATGATGGAAGTGTATGTTTTCACTGTGGCCCTACTCACGTCGGTGTATGACTGCACTACACTGCTAAGATCTTTGCATCACTGAAGTAAAGTTTAGCCAGTTTAAAGAATGATTTAAGAAAGCATTGGGGAGTCAGACACAGGAACATATGCCCATAGTCCTGGCACTTGGAAGACAGAGGAAAGATTATAACAAATTCGAGGCCAGATTGCTCTACAGAGCAATTACATTTTAAAATGAAATAAAAAATAAAAATAGTACACAATACAGCCACTAAAATAGCACACGGAGTAAAAAATACACCATTTAACCCATCAGTTAATGTTAATTTTTCTATTCTCACCTAAAGTCATCAGTTTATATATAAATTCCAATAAATCAAACATATCCAAACTATGTAATTCAACTTCAGCAGTATAAAACAATGGGTTTCTTTTATAAATAAATTTATAAAAACAATTTTATAGTGGATAAAAAAGTTAGAGGGCTTTTCTTTTTTCTCAGTAACAAAAGGTGTAAAAGGAAGCTCCTAAAGACACAGACAGTCCTGTTCGGAGTGTTGTTGTCAACCACTCTGTGAGAAACTGAGGGGCCTTGGGTTCCTTGCTTAGGCCCAGTCTGGCGCTGGCTCTGCTCTTAAACAGCTTCATGCTGATTCTGCTGCAGGACAGCTGGAACTGCTGCTGTGCTCACTTCAGGAAGCAGTGCCCCACAGACCCCAGAGAGAGAGCCTGAGGACCTGGTTGGCAAGATTCTGCTGCTTAGAAATCATGTAAACTTAATGCAAAGTATTTTGTTCTATCCTTCATTTATAACATGTGGATAATTTACATGCATGTCATAGCTCTGCTATGAGGAATGAGTTGGTTGGTACACTGTAAATGGTGAGGTTTACTCTAAGTTTCTATCAAGAAACCCAAGGTCTGGGATGGGGATGGACTCAGTGGCAGAGTACATGCTTGAGCACACCCAAAAACAGCACAACAACAACAAAAACAAAACAAAACAAACAGCACTGGAAAACAAAAAGAAATACAAATCCTACAATTTGAATGGAACATTTGATTAAAGTTAGCAATTAATTAAATGATACTGATACATTTTTTAAATTAAGTTTTAAATCTGGGCCTTGAGAACTAAGATTATTTCAGGTTTTGTAGGAAGATGGCTTAGTCTATAAAATGTTACTTCTATGTATATTCTGAAGTGAGGTAAGAAACAAGACAGCACAACATAGCGCACAGTCTACGCTCAAACATACCTCTGAGTAAAGAAATGCTACAGTTTAGCTGGATAAGATTGAAAAAAGAAATTCTATTTATAATAGTCTTAAAAAGAATAAGATAGTTAAACTATGCAATTAAGAGGATAAACACAAGGTGTTTAGACTGGAATATAAAATATGAAAAACACTGAAGAATTCCAAGGGATTTAAACCAAAATAAATGGAAAGGTACCCATTATCACAAGATGGAATACTTAATAGTTTCTATTAAGATACCTCAATTGTTCCTGCAGGTTCACACAATCCCTTTCAAAGTTTCAATGTATATTTTGTAGAAATTGAAAAGCCAATCTCAAAACAAAAGAGAGAAAATGCAAAAGATCTAGAAAAGCCAGATCAATTTTGAAAAATAAACTTTGAGGATTCACACATCTTGAAAACCTATCACAAAGTTGCAGTAAGCAATGCACTGTACTGCTAGTGTACTGTTGAGTATGCAGATGTAGAAAAGAATTGAGTTCATAAAAAATTCTCATTTATGGTCATATGATTTTGACATGGTATCCAAGATGGCTCAAGGAGAAAAAAATTTTTAACAAATAGTTCTGGAAAAATGGACTGGCAAGTGTAAATAAATGAAACTGGACTTTCTTTTTATACAAGAATTAACTTAGAGTTGCGAATGTTGTCATATGAACAGAAACTATACAATTTTAGAAGAAATAAAAAGAATATTGTATTAAAAAAAAAAAGAGTCTGCTTTATTGTAAACTAGATAAACAATGTACTTCATCATGTGCCTTCTATATTCATACTTTTGAAAGTTATTTTCTCCCATATACCTAGAAGACGAACATATGGGTTAGTTATACAAACTACATGATCTTTAATAGTTTACTTTCACAGGCACTAGAAATAAGTATATTTTTAGCTTGTAGACATCAGAACTCCAGACATTTCCTATGATGTGGAAAAGGAGTTCAAGATAAAGGTCACCATTTGTAATTAATTATAATGTGCAAATTTTCACATATGGTACTAATCTTTTGATTTATTCAAGAAGTCAATTTAATTCGTTCCTTGGGAACCATAAAAAGTTATATCCAAAATAATACTAGGTAAATGTTAAGTAAGAACAGATGCTACTTTTGTATTTAATGCCATTAAGGGATTTAGCAACTTGAATGGAAAGTTTTCACACTGATTTGACTAAGCAGTCAGGTCAAATGATGTTCCTGAGACTAAATGCTACATTTAATTACAAAGTTTATTTATCATTTTCAGTAACATCCAAACTGCAACATCACTTAGTTATTTTAAGTAGGAATATATTTATATATTGCAAATGAAAGCTCAAATCAACACCAACTGACTGAAGGGCCCCTCTTCCCTGAGTTGCAGAAGTACATGGCTCACACCTGGATTCTAATCCACTAGAAAAAAGGAGAGGAAAACAAGAGAAACAACAACAACAAAAATCAGAAAAGATCTAAGCATTCCCTACTCCACACCTGTCCTACTTTCTCAGCAGAGACTAAAATTCTGGCTAATCCTAGCACTTGCAGAATCATCCTCAACCTGGGAAACATCTTTCTTCACTACACTGTTTTTGCTCCTGAGTCATAGTGTCTTTTTACTTCCTTGGCAATATCATGTTCCTTCTTGTGTGATAACTCCCTAAAACCTTTCTGGTTAGAATCATATAAGCACACAATTTTCTGTCGCATATATGAGACAACTGCTAAGTCTTTTCATAACTCTCCATATTTCCCTTCTCTTAAAACTCATCAATTCTATGATGAAGCTGTAGATGGCAGCTAACAGAGACTCACCACTGGACAATGTGCAGAGAGTGAGACTTTGGAGAACTCAGTCCTAAATGGGGTGTCTATGCAGATGAGGAGACCTAAGATTGTCAGGGCCAGAGGTGATAGATGGCTAGGGAAACAGTGTATTCCAGACACAACAAGACTGACGCACATATGAATTCAGAGACTGTGGTAGCATGCACAGGGCCTATACAGGTTCAAGACAGATACAGTCCCAGCCCTCAGATGGGGACATTGACATGGGTGCCCAGAAGCTGTCTCCAACTGATACCTGCTTTAAAAGGAAAAAAAAAAAATCAATTTTCTCCAATGGACTCTCACTGGGTGTATTAACCACACTTCAGAGGAGGCCCCATGCCCAGCAGTAGATGGACAACACAGAATGACTTCAACAGCATTTTTGTAGACTGGACATTTTTTGATCTTATTAATCTTTTGCGTGTATATGTTGGTTTTGTGTTTTTGTGATGTGTGTACGTGATTCTTGATTCTCTGTATTTTAAGAGCAAGAGGGCAGAGCAAGACTAGAGAGAATGAGAGAGCATGACAGTGCAAGAGAATGAGAGTGGGAGGAGAGAGGGTGTGAGACTTGGGGTAGGGAGCATCTGGGAGGGTTTGGGAGGGGACCATCATCAGAACATATTGCATGAAATGATTTTTTTCAATTGAAAAAAATCAGAAAATTCTATGATTGGTGCATGACAAACTCCAGACTATACTATTTATGAATAAAAAACTTTTGTTATTTTTTAACTTAAGTGACCAGCCAGAATACAGGCCACTCTTAACAAGTTATTTCCTCAATAAAGGAAGGGAATGGAAAGGAGGAGAAAGGACCTATGAAGAACAGCAAGAAAGGAAAAGCAAAAATGAACTGAAGGACCGCAGAAGGGGTCGCCCTTGTGGTACTGTGGATGGGAGCCAGGGAGAGCCTCAAGAGGTAGGCAAGGTACTCTACCCTTTGTACTACTGGGGATGGGAGACAGAGCCTCATGAGAGGGAGGCAGTACCTTTTGTGGCAGTGGGTATGGAAGCCAGGTGGGTCTCCTGTGGTACTGACAATAGAAGCCAGAGCCTCACAGAAGGCAGGAGGTGTTCTGCACTGAGCTGCATTCCCAGATCTACTCTTGTAACACTTTCTATTCTTTGTAGAATTGAGGATTATAGAAAGAGCTTAAAAATAAAAGCTGGGTAAGAATTGACAGGCCATGCTTTCATCCAGTGGATCACAGTCCAAGCACCCTTAGATGTGAAACCAAAACATTTTGTGCCTCTGATTTCAAGACATCAGCATTTTCTTGGCACATTTCTGTTTCTGGAATCCATGTCAACTGAGTTAACTGAGAGCAAATGAGAAGTGCCATTTCCAACAAAAACAGTTTAAAAACTCAATCACACTAACACAGAAATCATTCCCTACATGTTGGGCATTGCCCTGTGCTGCAACAGCCATTATCTAACCGCCTCTTACAACAATGAGAGACTAACACACACTTTCACCAACAGCCAGCAAAGAATGGCTGTTTGTAGGTCCCAGGTGTAGTTTCTGAGATCTGCTCTAAAGAAAAATTTAGATGAACCTTATTAACCATAAAACTAATGAACTGACAATTTGGGACTCACAAGGCAAAATAATGCTAGCTAAACCTCCTCACAAGGCAACTGAAGAAGAAACTATCACTGTAAGGCTGATTTCCCTCCTGAGTTTGCACTGCCCCATGCCCACAGAAACTGGAAGTACCTATTTTTTTCTGTTCTCAGACAACATGATACATAAGAACTATACACACTCATGGGGTACCATGTGAAGTTTCAAGAGATTCTCTCATTGTTAAACTACATAATTGCATCGTTTAGATAAAACTTATGACAACTTTAACAGTGTAAGCTGTATTGGTATATTAGTTCAAAATAAATTCTAAAAATCTGACATTTATGAAATGATTAGCATTTGAACACTGGCTATTTCATGTACTAAGGCCAGTCCTTCAAAAAGTCATGAGGTACTGGAGGATGGCTCTGCAGTTAAGGGCACCGGTCTTCCCGAGGACTGGGCTCGATTCCCAGCACCCACACAAAAGCTCACAATTCTGCCTATACCTCTAGTCCCAGGACTGACTGACATCCTCTTCTGGCTTCCACAGGCGTAGGCATGCATGCAGGTGAAACATCTATGCATATAAAATTAAAAGTATGACAGCTGTATTATGATTATAAAATATGAGTGCATATCTTTATTTTTAAGAATATATACACACATATTTATGAAGTTGAAGATATCATGCTTCAGATTGGTCTCAGGGTCATGAAGGGAATGAGGGTCATGGTGAAGCTATTCACCTAACAGAACTAACTGACCATGAGATGTGGGATAAAATGGGGTAATGGGCTTACCATATTGCATGTTGATAGATATTTGGAGAACAACAAACACAGCCACCATGTTCCCTTAAACCAGCTCTCATGTATGATATTTAAGTTAGAAGAGAGCAGAAGGTGTGTTTAGTGGCACTTTTCTAATACAGCTCAGAATTTCAAGAAATTTATGAAGGCTACTGGTGTGAATAGTCAATAGTATTATTTTAAATTGATAGCTTATTTCTAAGACTGAATTCACTAACAAAGACATGAAAAAGTTAACCATATACACCATTTATAATTAATTTTAAGTATTCAAATATAATAAATTTTAATATTTCAATATCCAGAAATAATGGATTATATTTAAATTATTTCCCCATATATTTGACAGAGTTTTGAAATAATGAGATAATAATAAATGGCTGTCACACTGTGTGGGTATCACGTTATACAAAATTGTATATCAATCAGTGCAACAAAATGTTGCATTTTTGAATGATCTGGCCCATCAGAAAATGAAGGATAAAATTAGACTTCCAGCCATTTATCTTTATCAGAGTAGTTGTGACTGTTTACAAGTGAGCCTCAAGACTGAACCTGCTGACTGTTGGCATTCTCTCATGGGAGGAAAGGGTACAGAGGTCACTGGACCCTCACCGAGATTGCAGTTTGCTTTCCTTCACCTCTGAGGCAGCTCTACGCAGTTGTGACAACTGCATATGGGTTCATGGTTTCACGGGTGCACAGGACTTGCAGAGAGGATGGAGGTTAACTGAGGCGCACTCTATCTGCACATCTACGCTGGGGTATGACTTTTTGGTGGTGCAGCTGGTTGGGATCGCCGGTCTTCCTGTAAGTAAGCCCTCATCCATGTTCTGTAATTAAGCCCAATCCCAACAAACCTACTGGTTCCCCAAGTCGGACTCTAAAGGATTTGTACTTTGGTTTGTCTTTGGTGATGATAAGGAAGGGAATACATGTTTGTTCACATCTCCCAAGGGAAAAAGTTACCACAACAAGTGTAAGCTAGCTAGAAATACCCATTATATTGTTTTAGGACATATACTTAGGTCCGAAGATACAAATAATATTTTAATCAGGTCTAATCACTTATTTACACACCCCAAACATCTGCTACAATTGATAAATTATAGCAGATAAGCCTGAGTTGCTACAAGTTATTCTGAATACTGGCAGTAAAACACTAACTTGGTTCTGTAACTACAGCACAATCTGTGTGTCTCATTTAAGAGACTAACTTAAAATAGGGAGGAACAGTGAAAATATTTACAAAAACACAACTGTTCCAATCACTCTAATGCAAAAGCTTGGAAACAAACCCTATTACAAAGATGTTCTTTCACATGAATTAAAAACAAAACAAAACAAACAAACAAAAAGTTAAAAAAAAATGATACCCAGAAAGGTACTTCAGTCAAGCTAAGAAGAATTTTCCTTTTTTTTTTTTTCCCATAAATGTGAAGTTTAGAAACCTTTTAATCCATGAGTCGTATAGAAAGGAAACCGCTGAGATCTGGGGCATGTGACGCCTGGAGACTTACTTGAGTTTCTCCTCTTTGCTCAGTGTCTCCCACAGGGCTTTCATCTGTGCCGCTGCATCCTCCCAGCCAGTCTTAGGATGCTCTGCGAGGAACTGAGCACGATGACCTTGGATAAACAGGGCACTTGCTGACACGGGCTTCCTGACTGCTCGACTGCTAATTAGATCATAGGCTGTGAGCTGCCCAGACCTGTCATGTATTACATTGGATGCTTTGCTACAGGGAGCATCACTGAGAGCCCTCAGTTCAAGGTGTGGGTGACTATTCTCACTCACTTGAGATGCTAAACCTTTCTGTGGCACTAGAATTTTCACAGGCTCGATATTCTCTCCCTTCGCATTAGACACATTTCCTTTGCTCCAGTCGTCTGCGTGAACTTCCCAAGACTGTGCAGGAAGGGTCTTTCTCCCATTGTCCCCACTTTCTTCTGTGCCATTCCTGCCATTTTCTCTGTGGACGTGCTCACTGGAACCTGCAAAATGAGTCTCACTGTGTTTTCTCTGGATATCCTCCGCTGATAAATTATTCATGGGGATATTTTGAAACGTACTTATAGTGTCCTCATTAACGTTAGAATATTCATTACTAAAATGACCATCACAGTGCTTGTCTATATTTATCTGTTGATTTAAATAATGATCGTTGTTTTTTATAGATTCATCATTTTGGAAGTGAATAGCCAAAGTATCAGCATTTGGATAATTATTTCCAGATGATTCCATTTTATTAAAAAGCACATCTGTTTCTGCTGTTTCACTAACAACCATGTTGGTTGAAGAAACATCTGCTTTGTTATTTTCATAAGAATCTGTACTGGGTAGTGGTCCATAACAGGTCATCATCAGATTTTCGAGAGCAATTAAAACAGATTCCTAAAAATACAAATGAACAAATATTAGGATAAATACTGTGAAAAAGGGCAATATCAAAAATAATAACAAAACTACAAAAAAGCAAATCTTATTAATAAGGGAGCATTTAAGACTGCCTAAGTTTATGAATAGCATAAATCCACAGAGAATTTTATTTGAGAAAGGTTACCTTATTCTGTAATAATACTTGACTTTTATCTGGTGTTAGATTTATATCCACCTCAGCTGAAGGAACATCAATTTTCAGAAAGAAAATGGGATATAAGCGAGTAGATTCCTTTAGGCACTTGAGATTATAATAACGTCGGATTAACTAGAAATATATGCAAAGAATAAAAGACAGAAGTATCCTGTTATTACCAACTTTAAGTGCTACCGAAAGCATACACTGAACAGAGAGACTTAGATGTGTCTGTTGGCGTGGAGAAGCAGGGTCTGCCTACCTCTCCACAGAGCACAGGCTCTCAGAACATATACACACACTTAGTGCACTTGTCCTCGTACTTAAAATTCAGTGTCATGGAACTTTAAGCCTAATGTACAAATCAAATCCCCTCTTACTTTCTGGTTATTTCCCTCAGGACGACATTTAATAGGTGTGGTAACGGACCTACAATGCCAGCACTCAAAGCCACCCTGAACTAGCAAGATCCCATCTCCAGTGCGTGAGCAAAGCAGTGAGTCAATAAATATGTTAAAAGCCATCTAACATATTTTTCTTCACTCTAAGTGGGGATGATAATGCACCATAGAGTTGTAAAAAGTAAATGGAACACAAGTAAAATATTAACTTAATGAAAGGGATTTTATTTATTTTGCTTTTCCTTATTTTAATTCTTACATTTCTTAGATTTTTTTTTAAATCAAAATTTTAATTTCTGGGGCTGCAGAGATGACTCAGTGGTTAAGAGCACTGGCTGCTCTTTCAGAGGACCCAGGTCCAATTTTTAGCACCCAAATGATGGCTCCGCAACACACAGCTCCAGTTCCAGGGGATCTGCCGCCCTCTTATGGTCTCCATGGGACCAGCCACATAGTACAGACATACTTGCAAGACAAACACATAAAGAAAAACTTATTTAAAAGATATTAAATTACTGATCCAAGGGATATTTTTCTTTCTAAAAGTGGTTACCTTTAGTATATCTTTTTGATGTACTGGTCGACTATTAATAAAGATGAAACTTCTCTCTGGGGTTGAAAGACTTGTGGAATTATGGTCTGCATCATGCTTTGGAAAGAATCCACTTAAGTGAATCTATGATTGTGATACACAAATATAGAAGGTGTAACGTCAACAATAAAGTTCCAGGTCTGATTATATTCAACATATTACAAAGAGTGCTAAACTTGTAAAACAAAAATATTTATGAATTTCACATTTTTAGCTGTCATAGGACAAACACCTATACCTTGTTTTATTTTCTTTCCTTATACAGTGATGACGCCCCCCACACACACTTTTCTGGCTTTTTCTCTTCAATTATTATTTCCCACAAAAAACACTGTTTCTTTGTTCTGAATATAAATGAAGCTAATTGTACTGATTTTTCATTGGTGTGTTTAAGAAAAAAAAAACTTTAATTAAGTCCTTCATGGTTAAATACTGGTTGTACACTATACATTATCTTCACAACTGCTTACAGAACTTCACTACAAGACTATATGTGATTATTTACATACTATCCTTTTTTCTAGTCTAAAAATACATCAAAAGAAAGAACTGAAGTACCCTAGAAAAACTGACCAAAAGAGCAGGTTTAAGGAATAGAAGGCAGAGAGTATGCCTCTGTTTCCACGTTGAGCTAATTAACACAGCACAGAAAACTGTTAAGGATTTTGTTCATGTTCCCTTACATTCATGGTGTGTGTGTGCACACATATGTATTCTGGCATATAAACTTACCTAAAATAAATCAAACTAGATGTGTTATGAACCCAGTGAGCAACTCTAATGGTAGACACTCTCTCAGCTTAGGTTAAGGAAAACAAATATGTAAGGTGCTATTTATAGTCGAGCAGTAACCATGGCACTTCGTAACAACACAGCCTGTAGGCTGTCACCTATGTCTACGGCTTTCCCTGCACTTGCAAGTAAGCGCTTAAGGAGATGTTCTACCAATTTTAGAACACTAAGTGCATTACTGTCACAATGCCAATTGGTACCAATTTGAAAAAATAAAGTAATAAATCTGGATAATCCATTACAAGATGATACCACTTAATTAACTGTAAAACTTCACAGCATTTATAAATGGTTGCATAATTTACCAGGTAACATGAGATTCTTCCTAAAGTTCCTGTTGGGCACCAGGAGAGTCTGTTTAGCCTCTGGAGGACTTACTGAGTGTTTGGATTAAAGAAAAGACACACATGAGGAGAGGAGAGAAGAGAAAGAGGAACAGTCCCCCCTTGCCCTAAATAGGAAAAGAATGAAGAAAATGAAGGACAATACGAAGCCAGTGATTTCCTTTTACACCACTTGGGTTGCCACTGTGTAACTACTATTACTTCTAGACACCGGGCTTTAAAAATGAAGACAATCTTAAAAACTAGCAAAGCATGTTAAAGTTACATGCAAGAGTCAAGTGGCTGTGGTGTGTACAATGCTATACAAACTAGAAATGAAACGAGTCCACAGAAAAAGAACAACAAACAAAATCAGGTCAGTAAGGAAACAAAGTCTGATAGATTGTATGAGATTCTGTACCTCAACCTAAAAAGAAAAAGAAAATTCCCCTTAAAATACAATCAATTCCATCCTTTCAGTGGTTTCTCAAGTAGATCATTCTCCTCTCCTCCAGCCAACTTTGTAAAAACTACTGACTCTTTCTTGGCATGGTGTGTCACACTTTTAATTGAACACTCAAGAGGGGAGAGTTTTGAGGCCATCACTTGATCTACAAAGCAACTAGCATGTTCCAGGCCAGATAGGGCTAAGTAGTGAGACCATGCCTCAAATAACAACAAACACCCAATAAACTGGCTTCTCTCTCAAAATAATGCTAAGTCTTTTTTCTTTCCTTTTTTTTTTTGGTTTTTCGAGACAGGGTTTCTCTGTGTAACAGCCCTGGCTGTCCTGGACTTGCTTTGTAGACCAGGCTGGCCTCGAACTCACAGAGATCCGCCTGCCTCTGCCTCCCAAGTGCTGGGATTAAAGGCGTGCGCCACCACGCCCGGCACTTTTTTTTTTTTTTGATTATGCAGGCCTGACATCAATGACAACCCATTTAAGAAACATCCTGCAAAAAAAGGGAGGGGCAATATGACGGCGGCCCGTGTGGACACATTTTAATCTTGGGGAAAACAGCCACAAAGCCACAAAAGTTAAAAGACGCTATACAAAAAAATCTGAGTGACTAGACTCAGCTGGGTTTCACCCAGCTACCCAGGGACCATTAAAAGTTCCTGGGCAGGACTCTCCCTCCCACTCTCGGATACGCACGGAAGCCGCTACATGCGGGAATCAGGAACCCGCACCAGGAGAGATGCCGGGTAAGATCCACTCTAATACCCAGCGGGCAGATTCGGACCCCACCCAGGGTTACTCACCAGCCTACTGAGCCCCCCAGATCCCACACAGGTGTTGCGGCTGTTTAGTGAAAGGTTGCGGACCGGTGGGAGTGCCACACACTCTTAGCGGTGCGCAGCTCGGTGGGCAGGGAGGGGCTGAGGGCTCCACAGGCATCAGCCCACTAGCCAGCTGTCCACAGCGGCATTTGGAAAGGCCAGACATATCTGTGCGCCCCCAGAGGGGTGCTGGACAGGCTCCCTATTGGATTTACAGTCATCAGGGAAAAAAAAATCCTGCGGCTGAATTGAGCTGCAGAATACCCTTCTGGCTGCAGAATACCCTTCCGGCTGCAGATTACGTTCCACTGCGGTGTACGGGAACTTGGACGACAGTCACGCCATTTGTCAGTATCCAAAGCCAGCTCCATACACATATAGGCGGGGCTGTGAGAGTAGCAAGGCTACAGAGGGTGAAGGCGGATTTACCCACCACAGGGTCCAACCCTGGGCAAACTGTGAGGTCTTTATTACTATTATCAGACTTTTTTGCTAGTACTGGCCCTTCCAGCGGGGAACTAGAGCTTAAGTATATATAGCTCCACCCCCTGGGTCAGTGAAGTTGCCACCTGGGAGGTGGTGCTGAATGACTCACCTTACAGGGGTGGAGTCAGGCAATTCGACTGCTACACCAAAGCACCCCCCTTTGGATCTAAGCCCAGAAGACAACAGGAGCAGATAGGTAAGAACATCCCAATGGCTAAAGGTCCCAGAAAGAACAGAAAGCAGGGAGACATGACTCCAACAAAACACAACAATGCTAGTTCATCCAATCCTAACTACCTCACCACAGCTGAAAAACATGAAAACGATGACAATTCTACATTATGGAAAGTGATAGTCCCTTCAAGAAGAACTTAAATCTATGAAGGAATTCAAAGAAGCCACAATTTCACAAGCAAAAGCAACGGATAATACCAATAGAGAACTCCAAAACAAGGTGGCTCAACTTGAACAGGAAAAAAAGACAGGGCAATGGAAGATCTCCAGGCAAAGACAAGCAAATTGGAGCAGGAAATGTACAAAACGAATAAAATCATTCAAGACATGAAAATGGAAATGGAAACAATACAGAAAACACAGTCAGAGTTAAAAGTGGAAATGGAGAATCAAGGGAAGAGAACAGGAACTATGGATATGAGTACCAAAAATAGGATTCAAGAGATGGAAGACAGGATCTCTGGCATGGAAGATTCGATGGAAGAAATCAATACAACATCCAAAGAAAATGAGAAAGCTAAAAAATCTCTCACCCACAACATCGAAGAAATCAAGGACTCAATGAAAAGACGGAAACTAAGAATTATAGGCATAGAGGAAAAAGAAGACTCCAGACTCCAAAGTCCAGGAAATATCTTGAACAAAATCATAGAAGAAAACTTCCCAAACCTAAAGAAAGAGATGCCAGTAAAAATCCAAGAGGCTTACAGAACACCAAACAGATTAGATCAGAAAAGAAACTCCTCTCGCCACATAATAACTGAAACTCCAAATGTACAGAACAAAGAATATTAAAAGCTGTAAGAGAAAAAGGTCAAGTCATATACAATGGCAGACCCATTAGAATTACACCTGACTTCTCCTCAGAAACTTTAAAAGCTAGAAGGACCTGGACAGATGTCCTACAAGCCCTGAGAGAACATAGGTGCCCAGACAGACTACTATACCCAGCAAAACTCTCTATCAACATAGATGGAGAAAACAAGATATTCCATGACAAAATCAAATTTAAACAATATCTACCCACAAACCCAGACCTACAGAAGATCCTAGAAGGAAAATTCCAACCCAGAGAAGATAACTACACCCAAGAAAACTGAGGAAATAGAAAACTCCACAGCAACTAAATAAAAAGAAACACAAGAAGACCAGCTATAATAAAATAATGGGAAATAACAACCGCTGGTCAATAATATCCATCAACATCAATGGACTCAACTTGCCAATAAAAAGACACAGACTTACGGACTGGATCCATAAACAAGACTCATCTTTTTGCTGCATACAAAAAAACACATCTCACTATCAAATATAGACACTATCTCAGAGTAAAGGGCTGGGAAAAGGTTTTCCAAGCAAATGGACCTAGGAAGCAAGCTGGAGTAGCCATCCTAATATCAAATAAAATAGACTTCCAACTGAAGTTAATAAAAAAAAGACAGAGAAGGGCATTACATACTCGTTAAAGGAAATATTCATCAAGAGGACATCTCAATATTGAACATCTATGCCCCAAATAAAAAAGGCACCTACATTTGTAAAAGAAACACTTCTAAAACTTAAATCGCACATCGATCCCAACACATTAGTAGTGGGAGACTTCAACATCCAACTCACAACAATGGACAGATCATCAAGACAGAAGCCAAACAGAGAAATAATGAGTCTAACAGAGATCATGAACCAAATGGACCTAACAGATATCTACAGAACGTTTCACCCAAACACAAAAGAATACACCTTCTTCTCAGCACCTCACAGAACCTTCTCCAAAATCGACCATATAGTTGGACACAAAGATAGCCTCAACAGATACAAGAAAATTGAAATAACCCCTTGTATCTTATGGAATAGAGCTGGATTTCAACAGCAAAAGAATTAACAGAAAGCCTACACACACATGGAAATTGAACAACTCTTTACTGGATGACTACTGGGTCAGGGAAAAAAATTAAGAAGGAAATCAAAGACTTCTTAAAATCCAACGACAATGAAGGCACAACATACCCAAACTTATGGGACACAATGAAAGCTGTGCTACGAGGAAAATTCATAGCACTAAGTGCCTTCAAAAAGAAAATTGTAACAGCTCATATTAGCAAATTAACAGCTAAACTGCGTAAATTGGAAAAAAAGAAGAAACAAACACTCCCAAGAGGAGCAGAAGGCAGGAAATCATGAAACTTAGGGCTGAAATCAACAACTTAGAAACAAAAAGAACTATACAAAGAATCAATGAAACCAAGAGTGGGTTCTTCGAGAAAATCAGCAAAATAGACAGACCCTTAGCCAAATTAACTAAAAGGCAGAGGGAAAAAACCCAAATCAACAAAATCAGAAATGAAAACGGAGAAATAACAACAGACATTGAGGAAATCCAGAGAATATTTGGGTCCTACTTTAAAAATCTATACTCCACCAAATTTGAAAACTTAAACGAAATGGACAATTTTCTTGATAGATTCCACTCCGAAACTAAATCAAGATCAGGTTAACAGATTAAACAGCCCTATAACCCCTAAGGAAATAGAAACAGTTATTAAAAATCTCCCAACCAAAAAAAGCCCAGGGCCAGATGGCTTTAGCACAGAATTCTACCGGACCTTCAAAGAGGAGCTAACACCAATACTCTTCAAACTCTTTCACCAAATAGAATCAGAAAGAACACTGCCAAACTCATTCTATGAGGCCCCAGTCACCCTGATTCCTAAACCACACAAAGACCCAATGAAGAAAGAGAACTTCTGACCAATCTCCCTCATGAACATAGATGCAAAAATACTTAATAAAATATTAGGAAACCAAATTCAAGAACACATCAAAAGTGTCACACATCATGTTCAAGTAGGCTTCATCCCAGGAATGCAGGGATGGTTCAACATACGAAAGTCTATCAACGTAATTCACCATATAAACCAGATGAAAGAAAAAAAACCACATGATAATCTCGTTAGATGCAGAAAAAGCATTTGACAAAATCCAAAACCCCTTCATGCTAAAGGTTCTGGAGAGAACAGACATTCAAGGACTGTACCTAGAAATAATAAAGGCAATATACAGCAAGCCAGTGGCCAACATCAAATTAAATGGAGAGAAACTTGAAGCATTTCCTCTAAACTCAGGGACAAAAGAAGGATGCCCACTTTCACCATATCTCTTCAATATAGTACTTGAAGTTCTTGCTAGAGCAATAAGACAACTAAAGGAGATCAAGGGGATACAAATTGAAAACGAAGAAGTCAAATTATCCCTATTTGCAGACAATATGATAGTATACATATGCAACCCCAAAAATTCCAGTAGAGAACTCTTACAGCTGATAAATACCTTCAGCAACGTGGCTGGATACAAAATTAATTAAAAAAAAAAAAAACCAGAAGCCCTTCTTTATACAACCAACAAATGGGCTGAGAAAGAAATAAGGGAAACAACCCCCTTCACAATAGCCACAAACAATATAAAATACCTGGGGGGTAACTCTAACCAAGCAAGTAAAGGACCTGTACAACAAGAACTTCAAGCCCTTGAAGAAAGAAATGGAAGAGGCCTTTAGAAGATGGAAAGATCTCCCATGCTCATGGATAGGTAGGATCAACACAATAAAAATGGCTATCCTACCAAAAGCAATATATGGATTCAATGCAATTATTATCAAAATACCAACACAATTCTTTATAGACCTGGAAAGAGCTATTCTCAATTTCATATGGAACAACAAAAAACCCAGAATAGCTAAATCAATCCTGTACAATAAAAAAACATCTGGAGGTATCAACATCCAGATTTCAAGCTGTACTACAGAGCAATAGTAGTAAAAGCAGCATGTTATTGGTATAGAAACAGACCAGTAGATCAATGGTATCGAATTGAAGACCCAGAAATGGCCCCCCCCCTATGGCCACCTAATTTTTGACAAAGAATCCAAAACCGCACAATGGAAAAAGGACAGCATCTTCAACAAATGGTGCTGGTCCAACTGGATGTCCACTTGTAAAAGAATGAAATTAGATCCATACTTATCACCTTGTACAAAACTTAAGTCCAAGTGGATCAAAGACCTTAACATAAGGCCGGTCACACTAAATCTACTAGAAGAAAAAGTGGGGAAAACCCTAGAACTCATTGGCACAGGTGACAACTTCCTGAACAGAACACCAACAGCTCAGGACCTGGGCCCAACAATCAATAAATGGGACCTCATGAAACTGAAAAGCTTCTGTAAGGCAAAAGACACTATCATTTGAACAAAACGGCAGGCTACAGACTGGGAGAAAATCTTCACCAACCCCACATCTGACAAAGGGCTAATATCCAAAATCTACAAAGAACTCAAGAAATTAAATGCCAAGAAACCAAATAATCCAATCAAAAAATGGGGGACGGAGCTAAATAGAAAATTCACAAAGGAGGAATCCCTAATGGCTGAGAGACACTTGAAGAAATGCTCAACATTCTTAATCATCAGAGAAATGCAACTCAACACGACTCTGAGATTCCATCTCACACCTGTCAGAATGGCTAAGATCAAAAGCTCAAATGACAGCACATTCTGGTGAGGGTGTGGAGAAAGGGGAACCCTCCCCCACTGCTGGTGGGAGGGCAGGCTTGTGCAACCACTATGGAGGTCAGTCTGGCGATATCTTAGAAAACTTGGAATAGCTTTGCCTCAGGACCCAGCCATACCACTTCTGGGTATACACCCAAATGACTCCTCACAGAATCATAAGGAAGTTTCCTCATCTATGTTTATAGCAGCCTTATTTGTAATAGCTAGAAACTGGAAACAACCCAGAAGTCCCTCAACCAAAGAATGGGTTAAAATCTGTGGTACATCTACACAATGGAATATTATTCAGCTATCAGAAACAATGAAATTATGCAATTTGCAGCCAAATGGATGGAACTAGAGAAGCTCATCCTGAGTGAGCTAACCCAGACTCAGAAGGATGCACATGGCATCTATTCACTTATTGTCGGATTTTAGCTGTATAGTACAGGATATCTATACTACAACCAACACACCAAAGGGAACATGGACATATACTTTTTATTTTTTTTATTTGCTTGTTTGTTTTTTAGTTTTCTCTCCCTGGCAATGAGACACTTCTCACTGGTGGTACTGCCTTGTAGCCCCCCCAGTGTATGAGGAGGCTCTTGGCACTCATATGACCTCTGAACTCGGGTGAGGGACTGTTATGTTGGGGCACTCCACTCCAGAGCAGTGGGATGGAAGGGTTAGGGGTAAAAAAAAAAAGAAGAAATGCGAAGTTTTGGCCTTTTGTTACCAATTGTCATAAACTGTTTAGGATAATTAAGAAATGCAAACTAATGTTCATGCAAGCTTGGCATTTTGTTAGGTACTATGACAGTCTATTACAAGTGATTTTCTAAGCTAATCAGAAATCAAGTTGCTAAGAGACAAGCAACATTTGCTTATCTAAATATAAGAGATAGATAGGGTGTCTCCAAAACCCTCAAGAGATCTGCAGGATATGGCATTCAAAGATGTTTTCTTAACTTTAGATTTTTTGATATTGAGACATGTCAGCTCCTGACAGCACCCCCTATTCTACTCCAAGTAGAAGATGAGCACTGAAAAATCTCCAGTGGGAGATGATTGAATTAGTGGCAAGCCTATCTCTTGGCAAGAAAAACCTCTTGCTTCAACTGTAGGCAGAATGCTGGCCAAAAGGCAAAAACTTGGAAGCAGGTAAGTCGACAGCCTAGCTCTGCCAACACAGGGTAGGCAAGTCCTTCATAATTCCTGCTCTACAATCAATGTCTGTCAGAGAAACGGGGCCAAAAGGCTGAAGATTGATGCTGTAATGTATGGAGAGAAAATGGGAACTGTCCAGGCAGCCACTGGTATGTCATTTCTTAGTTTTGGAAGCTGTGGGCCCTGCACTTCCTAAAGAATCAGATATATTTGTCCCTCAGTTCTCTGAGTTGGTTGAAGAATAGATAGCTAGAGGCTCATAGTTAAATTTTTCAGTTGTTTAGGAATCAAGAGGGTGTTCTGGATCTAAGAAGATGTTTTTAAAATTGTGATGCAAGTTAGTATGAAAGCTGAGTTAGATACAGAACTTTAAACTCATGGAGATGGTTAGATAATAGAATGTTAAAGTCAGGTGCCAAATACATACGGACTGGACATTGGGAATGTATGCTAAGCGATATAAGTCATAATTGTGGCCTATTTATCTCTGTTGTTTTGTATTGTAGTTACTGTTATAAGAGAAAGAACCATTTGTTGAACTGCAAGGGGGAGCTGTTCGGAGGAAAAAGATATACCTTAAAATTCAAAAAAAGAGAAGAGGATGGGGGAGTGAGGGGGAAGAGGGTGGGAGAGTGGGACTGGAGGGGGAAGTAGGGAGGAGATTGTGATTGAGATGTAACTTGAAGAAATAATAATAATAATAAAGAAGCATCCTGCTACAGCCATTCTCCTGGTGGCTCCCCATACAGCCCTATCTCTTTCCTTCTCTTTCACGTGGGCCTTCAGCAGACTCTGCACTCTTCTCATGGCACTGTGTGCCCTTCTGCTCACACAGCCCAGTCCCTGGGTGACTGTGGGCCTCCTGAGGGATGAAACAGTATCCTACATTCCACATTCCGTAGTTATGGTTTTATAGAACACCTTTGGGGGCTGAGGGTGGGGTGCAAGGAAACATAACCCCTTCTGTGCCTTGGGATGCCCAGCAGATCACAAGGTCCATCTGTAGAAGCCAAGTGAAAGGTACTGGAGAGGGTCGACCAGAGCACAGGATAGTGTGGTGTGCACATGCTTACACTAAAAGCTCTGGATCCCTGATTCCCTTTAATGTTGGTTGACTAGCATATGCACTTGGAATTTAATTTATATTTATTATAATTGCTGGATGTGGAGGTGAAATGTTTTCTCTCACTTTAAAGTTTGCTCATGTATTGTAGCTGTACAATCGACATCTTTTGCACCTTAAGTCTTGGAATTGAAGATGAGAGGGGCCTCGCTTGTGCTCTGGTCAGTCAGAAAGGACTTGGGGCCTGGAGGAGCCTCTATTGGTGCACTGGATTGCCGTCAACTCCATACCAACAGGTTCATTTACTTTCGATTATAAATTTGATTGTGCATATTTTTGATTTATTATTTTGAAGGGTACAGACTAACTGATGTAATGTTTGTGTATCAGTTGCACCAAAAATCAAGGCCAAAATAAATGTGTGTTTGTTTCTAGTGATGTGAAAGTCATAGTTTGTAAATACATGCTATATGTATTAAACATTTTCAGTCCTGGGGATGGGGAGAAGCATCCTGCTGAATGAACTGACTTCTGTCTCCCTCTAGACTTTCTACATCTTTTGTGACATGTCCTCTTCAGTCCAATCATTATGTTGTTTCCTTTATCTTTATCCTTTAAGGAGGACCATAGTCTCCCCAAATTCCATCTTTGGACTCCTTTTGCTCTGTAGTTAATCTGAGTTAATTTCATTCTCATCTCTAATTCCAACAGCTACCCACCATGGATACTAAGGTAGCAATGTTGCAGTTATTTCTTGAATCAACTAGTTGTTACAAAAATGAATTCACCACATCCAAATGCTGTAAGATAATTTATCTCACTTTTATCCCACTGTCCAGCTGGCAGCATTTGTATTCTTTACCATACTACAGTCATAGTCTGTCAGACAAACCTATTCTTCACCTCAATTATAGAAATGTAAGTCTGGGGGATCTACTAATCCTTGTCTTTTCTTTTTCCAGAAAAGCTCCATAATATCATACATATCTAAATTACATACTAAATACTAAAGCAGTCATTTATGTATTCTGGTCAAGATAGTGGAACAAGTTTATGTAGAAATACCTTTTCTTAAATACAAACTATGTAGAGGTGCTGAAAACCAATGTTTAAAGTAATTTCAAAAGAACTAACAACATAAATGATATACACAGGTCACATTGTATCTGCAAACTATATAAAGGGAAGTGACGGCTGAAGGAAGAGACCCACAGTGTTTTAGTATCAGAAATAGGATGTCAGGGCTGGAGAGATGGCTCAGAAATTAAGAGCTCTGCCTGTTCTTCCAAAGGACCCAAGTTCAAATACCAACACTCACATGGCAACTAAAAACTGTCTGTATGGCTAGGTGTGATGATGCACACCTTTAATCCCAGCACTGGGGAGGCAGAGGCAGGTGGATCTCTTTGAATTCAAGGCCAGCCTGGTCTACAGAGTGAGTTCCAGGACACCCAAGGCTTCAGAGAAACCTTGTCTCAAAAAACCCAAAAAAACAAACCAAAACAAAACAAAAACCCAGAAATAGGACGCCTCATTTGGAGATTAGAATCCAGCAGAGGATTGAAATCAGTCTTTCCACTGGGAACATGGAATTCACATAACACCTCCCATGGAAGAAAACAAAATGACTTGCATATTGTGACTACTGTCTGCAACTACTTGCCAGGGTCACAGAAAAGAATAGAGCCAATTCCAAAACCAAGGACAAGGCTAGGCTAAGCAGGAGAGTGGGAGGAATCTGGAAGTCTTGGCAGAAGGAAAGGCATGAATGACTAACATGACACCGAGTTTCATACTGGGACTATGGAAGAAGTAGGTGCTGAATTGTAGGAAGGGAGTGTGGAGAGCAAACCAAAACAGAAACAAACTGTCATCTACGACCTTGCAAATTAAAAAGTTTCAAGCCACATAAAATAGTGAAGAATAAAACGCTTCTCTCAGAAAAATAGAAATAATAGAACACATAGAAATGACTCTGAAATTATGTGCTGTAACATAGAATTTTTAATTTAAACCAAATAAATAGCATTAAGTCAGAAAGTAAGTAAGCATAGATAGCTATGAATAAAGTTTATAAAAAACTGAAAATAAATTCCAAGTTCTAATAAAATACATAGTTTGCAGAACAAAAATCAGGTGATAGTAAGAAATTTTCTCAGCCTGGAGTAGAGCTAAAAAAAAAAGAGGATAAGAAGGACAACCTGAGGAACTGCAGTATTTACACCAGAAAGTACCTAACAAAAGCTGTCAAAGCAGGGGCTTGGGTGGCACTACCAGCCATAACAAAGATTCTTTCCAGGACCAAACACATTAAAAACGAGATCACTCTCACAAAGTTAAGAGGTATATAGATGCTCTGATTCCAAGGTTCCTAATGGCCAACACATCTGTCATTCTAGTGCAATGACGGGAAACCTGGTGGGCAAATTTTACACTCAAAGATAAGTAATGGGGGACAGAATCAAGTGAGAGATGATAGCCAGCAGTAGTTGGGGGAGGGGGGGTTAGGATTGTTTTTGACCAAGGATGAAAAACACTCAAGGAAATTCTAATATTGGAAAAGTCAAGTATACAGGAAGCCAGAGCATGGTGTTGTGATGGATAAGCTTGTAGAACAGAAACACAACAGCATGACACAAAACAAGACCAGAAGAGAGAGCTCTGACTACAATTACTTACAGACATTCCAAAGTGAGCAGACACTCTTCAGCATTTGAACTAGAATATTGCTAACACATGTATCATACAACCTTCCATTCTTCCATGCAGAAACAACCATGTGAACATGAGCAAAATCTTTGTCATGTATGAAAGATTACCAGGAATCTTTATATAAATCTGTCTCCCAAACCAAGGGAAAACAAATCAAAACACCACCACCCCCCCCAAAAAAAAAAAGAAACACAGATCGGGTAATATCTCAAAACAGAGTGAGAAAAAAAATCACCCACTACAGGACTGGCTCATGTGAATCCCATTCACACACCCAACACAACCAATGAAGGTCAGGTAACTGCTTACCACATCTGAGTGTGGCATCTATATAGATCTGCCTCAGTGGACCTGAAAACAGGCCTTTGACAGTAACTCTAACAAGTTTCCACGTGATACCACCACTTGATATGATATACAGTCTACAGATCATATCAAAATGTCTGGCATATCTAGAATATGACACACACAGCAACCAAGTCCTGGAAAACAGAGAGACCCAGGGAAATTTATACTTACCTTGACTATCCCAACTCATCCCCAACAAGCAGGAGGCTAGAGAGCCAGCAAGCTTAATTTTATCACACAAATAGCAACAAATAAAAGGTCTCTTGCCTAAAGAAACTACAAAATGACAATATATCACAAATCAGTTACAATTAATTTAATTTTTGCTTGAAATTTAAAAAAAGGAAGACAAGAAAAGAGAAAGGAAGCTGAGGGGTGGACCAGATGGAGAATAATGGATGGGTAGATAGATGACGGATAGAAGGGGAGGTGGATGGATGGACAGCTAGATAATGGATGGATGGATGGGGAGGAGGAAGGATGGACAGACAGATGACAGATGGATGGACAGAAAGATGACAGATGAATGGGGAGGTGGATGGATGGACAGATAGATGACGGATGGATGGGTAGATGGATGATGGATGGATGGGGAGGAGGATGGATGGACAGATAGATGACGC
>CAJQZJ010032315.1:2371809-2401688 GCA_907164525.1 Lophiomys imhausi | reverse complement strand
GATGGATGGACAGATAGATGATGGATGGATGGGGAGGAAGATGGATGACAGATAGATGATGGATGGATGGAAAGGAATATGGATGGATAGATGATGGATGGATGTAGAGGTGGATGGATGGATGGATAGACGACAGATGAATGGGTAGGAGAAAGGATGGACAGATACATGATGGATGGACAGACAGATAAGGGTCACTCATGGGGAACCTGACAGTCAAGAGCAGATACAAACACATATTCCCAATTAAATTTCTCACACACAGCAAAAAGAAAAAAAGAATAGAAACTTGGAACAAGAAGAAGACAGAGAGAGAGAACCAGAGATTTGGAGTAAAGTAAACTCGCTTCCTATGATATAAAACTTGCTTAAGGAGTAAATACTTATAAACAAAATCAGAAAGATTCAAGCTTTTATATCCACAGAAAAAAGAAGAAGCTATAAAACAGCATTTACATAAAATACTCTTGGAAACTGAACTTGTCTTTCTAATTAAAATAATCAATAGAAGAGTTTGAAGACAGTGAGATCGACTAGAACACACAGAAAAGAGGGAAATGGAAACACTGAGAAAACTAAGAAGGGCCTGAGAGAGAGAGAAACAGGAATAGAAACACAATAGAAGTATAAACCCCATAGCTAAGGGAAAAAAAATGGTTCAGATTGAAAGCATCCACACTACGTCCATGGCACAATAAATGGGGGAAGAGATATGAGATAAGGAAAAAGAGGTGGTAAGAAGGGATTAAAAAAAAAACCTAAGACCATATGAAAATGTCAGCCTTTGAAAGGAGATACCCTCCATGGACAAGGATGGTGTTCTCCCAGAAGCCTCGGCTATCACACTAAAATTGCAGTGCCAAGTATGGGACACCTTCTACTAGTGACTGGTCACCAAGGCCCCAGAGCCACCCAAACAACACAGATTAGGGCAATTGTGACTGGCTGCCCACCAGAACTCTGTGGTCCAGACTGCTGAAGACTGCACACTATGGTTACAGGACATAGAAATCAGGCTGGAGCTGAGCTGCAAGCTTCTTCCCTACTGTTCAGCTGTCACAGCGCCAGAACTGCGGTACAGGTTGAGGTTGAGAGCATTATTAACAGTTTGTGAATACTGCTAGCTACAACAAGAAGCTCAGAGGCAAGATGCAGCTCTAGTGCTATGGTGTGGCTGGAACTGAGGAGAGGAACCGCTCTCTGATTGTATTTGAGGCCTGTCCCACAAGGGGAAACTCATGCCTGGCTCTGTAAAAATGCTCAAGGGGCCCTTGACTGGGAAATCACAGGCCTTAGGAGGTAACCAACTACTACTACAGTTTAGCTAAAAGGCCATGCTGGCAAAATGCCTTCTAATACCATTTATAATCCTAGATTGGCTGCATCTAGACTTCATAACAGAAGCTTATTACAGTGGGGTATTTAATGCAGAAATCCATAAAAATGACAAGAAAAAGTGATGGTAGAGTGCTTGGCCTGAAATGAAACCGCTGTACCACTCCCTCTAAGGCTAGGGGGCACTGCACAAGAGGAGGCAGAAAGAATATCAGAGCCAGAGGATGGGGAGACGAGCAGTAAAAATGATGTCTTCTGGATGGGATGCAGCTTTTGTACTAAAAAACACACAGTAGCTCTGCGGGGCCCTCAACATTTCATCATGTTGAAGAGCTACTGACTACAATTCCATCAACTATTATATTGGGAGGGAATATAATCAGCTTTTATGTGTAGCCTAATGAGTTGCCTTTGATCCTATCTACACTTTGGAAAGAAACTTGAATTAAACACAGTGGGCCATATGTCAAAATAAGGTATGAAACTAAAAAGGATTTGTTGGAAGAAGGGTCTCAGTGTGACAGGGTGGGGGTAATGAGAAGGGGAATGAGGGGTGAAAAACAACTAGAATTCATTGTGTAATGTATGACATTTCAAACAATAAAAAAGATTTTAAAAGAAATAAACGTGAATATAGTAAAAAAAAAAGTAGAACAAAACCAAAAGGAACTGCACAGAATTTTTCATATTTGTTTACTATGATAATAAAAGTTAATAACATTAAGTTTACAAACAAAGATGAATACAGGTCTTGAATGTGATGGCAGAAGGATTGTGATTTCCAGGCAAGCTAGGCTACATAGTAAGACCCTTGCTTCAAAGTAAAGAAACAAATAAAAGATGAAGGAAACAACCCTGAGAATTTTCAGATAGAAAGAAAAATGCCTCATCCATTAAGAAAGAGCTGACATATATAACTGTTCCATCTACAACAAGGGGTATCTAGATCATTGTCTGCAATGTTCTGATGAAGCATCCCTGTGTCCCAGCCTTCTAGAGGCCAAGAGGGGCTCTGAACTCAAGGCCAGTATGGGCTACGTTGAAAGCAATTAAGAAATCAAGAATAAATACATGAAAAAGAAAGACAAGCTGACTGACTTTCCAAACCTTTAGGAAAAGCAAGAGTTTATATAAGGTAGACCACATAAAACACAAAGATGAGGGGCTGGAGAGATGGCTCAGCGGTTAAGAGTGCTGGCTGTTCTTCCAGCAGTCCTGAATTCAATTCCCAGCAACTGATGCTCTCTTCTGGCTGCAGATGTTCATGGAGATAGAGCATTCATAATATAAATAAAATAAATAAATAAATCTTTAAAAAAAACCCACAAAGGTGAAAGAAGAACCAACCTGGATTTTGAGCAGCTAATGGGAATATAATAAAGGAGACTGTATTCAGCAGGTACAGCAAGAACATTATTATTAGTGTGGCATGAAAGAGAAAACACTGGGTCCTTAAAGAATAAATGTAATCCTAGTACTATACTGTGCTTTGTATTGGTTTCTTATAATTATACTTATATTCCACGTAAGCTTAGAGTTAACTGGGCCTTGATACTCAATGTTATAGCAAAGATGGAGACAAACAAGCACACAACCACACAATAAAACCCACAGGGCTGGGAACAGAGCCCACTGGTGGGAGGCACTGGGTAGACGCTCAGCACTGAGAGAGAAAGTAAACATGAAATATGTTAAAGCCAAGCCCGCCAGCCCTGCTCCTCAAAGGGTGGGGTAGGAGGACTAGTCAAGGCTGCAGAGTTCAAATCTACCACGGGCACAATAGCAAGACATGGATGAACAATAAAAATGGGGGAAAGGACTTGGAATATAGCTCAGTGTAATAGTGACTGTGTTACATGTGCCAGGCTCTAGGTTCAATGCTTAAACCAATGTATGTGTACATGCATGCATACACACACACACACACACACACACACACAATGCCTAAACCAATCTATGTGTACATGTATGCATACACACACACACACACACACACACACACACACACACACACACACACACACACACACACACACACACACCCCCCCCTGATGAAACTATCAAGGAAGAACAGGTTAAGTAGCATCATCTGGTAGTACCCAACATCAAATGGCATTATCTAAAGCTGAAAGACCAACAGAAGGCCTGAGTATGTATTTAGGATGAGAAAGACAAATAAAAGATAAGCAAGATCTACTCTTTTTTGATCTTAAACATTTCTTACCACCCTAGAAGGAAACTGTAGCAACTTCATTGATGAGTGAGATTTACAAAAGGCCATTTGCTGCCTACCTGAGAGTCTTCACAGTGGTGCTGAACGGATTCCATATTGCCCATCACAGCAGTTCCCAGAACCGACATGAGAGCCACCCTATGATCTGGTACTCTACTTTTCTGCCAAACAACTGCCTAGAGACAAGAAAACATAGATGTGTTTAGTACAATTAAGATTTACCTAGCTCAAAAAATTTACCACGTTTACATATTTAGCACTTATCCTCACTGTTCTCTGTGTCATTCAGAAGCAATTCATGAGCTATGGTTGGAAAGAACAAACCCCGGTTCTACATTTTAAGCTGAATATAGAGAAATGTATAACCTGTTAAACTTCTCAATCAATTGTCTTTACAATTTCATAAAGTACTTCAGAATACATACTTCAAAGTACATTTACAATTAAAATGTGACACAGGTAGATTTATCCCCCTCCTCCAAGGACCAACAGTTATAGCTGTAGGATTATTGTAAATAATCAAAAAGTTGTGCAAAATTTAAAAACAAAATGCACTTTAAAATGACTTTTTAAGTTACCTTTAATAAACTAAGAACTTATAATTAACTGAACCTTACATAAATAAATGCTGCACAGTGAGTAGGCCCATTTTATTACTGTATATTGTAAGTTGATCAAGAGATACAGTCAAAAGACTAGAACAAAGGTAGCTGTGTCCAATTACAGCTGAAAACACTTGAGAAATTGTCAGTATAGAAAACATTGATCCACCCAACAAATATTCATCACCCAGTATTTTGTATGTCCTGATGAAAACACATGAAGAACATAAGATAAAACATTATCAGCATCCTAGGAAGAAGAGGTGGAGGGGGCAGGGCGGTCACAGGGGTGTGAAGAGCAGCAACAGGAGAGCTGTGCAGAATACTCTTTTCAGCAAGCAGTTCTTTTTCTGTGGCAACACAGATGCGACCACTGCATCCAACAGTAAGGAGAGTGGCTACAGGTCTAGAAGTGCAGGTGGAGCCGGACTGTAGTAATCTGGGTAGTGGTGAAGCAAGAGGCTTGGGCGTCTCCTCCAGGAGCTGTACCTGGGACAGACAGGGCAATATTGCAAATGTGACACACTTGGCCAGGAGGAGGTAGAAGGATATAAAAGTCAGTGTGGAGGCCTGAAGTAAGTAAGTTCATCTTGTGTGGTGTGTGTGTGTGTGCACATTTTAGAAGATACTCTACACCTAATTGTTCTTATTGTTTTATATTGTATTAACTGCTTTAAGAAAAAGAGCCTTTTATTGGACTAAAAGGGGAGCTGTTTGGGGCAAAAAGATAGACCTTAAATTAAAACAAAACAAAACAAAACAAAAACCACAAACAAAAACAAAAAGCAGGCCGGGCGGTGGTGGCGCACGCCTTTAATCCCAGCACTTGGGAGGCAGAGGCAGGCGGATCTCTGTGAGTTCGAGGCCAGCCTGGTCTACAAAGCGAGTCAAGGACAGCCAGAGCTGTTATACAGAGAAACCCTGTCTCGAAAAAAACCAAAAACAAAAAAACCCCAAAAAACAAAACAAAAGGCAGGAGGGTGAGGGGAAAGAGGGCAGGAAGGTGGGACCGGGAGGGGAAGGAAGGAGGGGACTATGATTGTGATGTAACTTGAAGAAATATATATTAAAAAAGAAAGAAAAATAAAAATGTAGTTATTTAAATATTTAAGTATTGTGGAAAAGGTTTAAAACAAAGTTTGAATGATACATAAGAGAATTACCAGGTGGTGTCCAGCTGAGAGAGTCTTTCATGTCTATGCTGTCCAAAAAAATGGAACCAGTATAATAAAAAGTTTTTAAAATTCGGTTAAGGGCTGGAGAGATGGCTCAGCCGTTAAAGGCTAGGCTCAAAACCAAAAGTATAAAATTCTGTTAAATGTGGCTGGTAAAACTATATAAATAAATGTTGCTTCTAAACCAATATAGAACTTTGACAACTCATAAATGTACACTCTT
Source organism: Lophiomys imhausi (assembly GCA_907164525.1). NCBI lineage: Eukaryota > Metazoa > Chordata > Mammalia > Rodentia > Muridae > Lophiomys > Lophiomys imhausi. The sequence goes on along the minus strand of CAJQZJ010032315.1, from coordinate 2,396,120 downwards.
TGGAGATTTATGGTTGTTTCTGAAATTGTGAAAATGGAGAGGTCTATTACACATACGGTAGGGGGTACACAAAAACAGAAAGGGAAATAGAGGATGAGAGAGAAGAAAACTGAACTATAGTAAGTCAGTGAGAGGAGAGCAAAGGCCAGGAACTCAAGCAGTCAGGAGCACACCCTCCTGGCACTGTGCATGGTGAGACAGGAGGAAGGGATGTGCTCTTCTGGAATCTCCTCCGAGATTGTGTGTGGAGCACTGCACACACGACAAATGACTCGAGTGTACAGGGAGACCTGGAGCCCACTCCCAGGATTGTACTTACATCATCAGATAGTTACAACTGAGGAGTAATTCAGTGCTTGCTAGTCACCTCTGACCCATAAACTACAGTACATTTTCATAATCATTTTGGGTCGCTATTATCTTGAGATGAGTAAACCAAAGATCAAAGAAACCAATTTTCTCAAAGAAACAGACAGTAGTCATGGAACCAATTATTTAACCCCAATTTTTCTGGCTCTTAATCTATTTTTCATGTTCCACCCTTTTTTTTTCCTAGTCAAAGAAACCAGTAATTTAGGAACAAACTCTAGACTTAAAGAATCCTCCAAACAGTAAAGTGTTTGACTGATGAATGCATTTTTAACAATTACCATTTTTGGCCCTCGTAGTCTGCTAAGGAATTTCCAATTACTGTTTAAATAAATTTATTTTAAAAAGCATAGGCAGCACATTGCTGACTGATGGAACAGTATACGCAAAGCATGAAGGTGCAGAGCAGGCTGGAAATGAAGTGAGATGCACTAGATCCAAATTATGAACAGCCTGGCACAGCAAGCCCGAGTTTAAAGCTTCTTATGTGTTCTGTTATTGTACAGGAAGGATTTAGCTATTCTGGAATGTTTGTTATTCCATATGAAGTTGAGAATTGTTTTTTCCAGGTCTGTAAAGAAATGTGTTGGTATTTGGATAGGAACTGCATTGAATCTGTATATTGCTTTTGGCAGGATGGTCATTTTTATTATGTTGATCCTTCCTATCCATGAGCATGGGAGATCTTTCCATCTTCTGATGGCCTCTTCCATTTCTTTCTTCAAGGGCTTGAAGTTCTTGTCATACAGGTCTTTCACTTGCTTGGTTAGAGTTACCCCCTGGTATTTTATATTGTTTGTGGCTATTGTGAAGGGTGTGGTTTCCCTGATTTCTTTCTAAGCCCATTTATCTTTTGTATAAAGGGCTTTCAATTTTTTTTAAGTTAATTTTTTATTCAGTCACCTTGTCGAAGGTGTTTATAATTTGCAGTAGTTCTCTGGTGGAATTTTTGGGGTCACTTATGTATACTATCATATCGCCAGCTCTCTCCAGCACTTTGTTACTTGTTAGTGGGACACTTTGCCCTAGTGGTACTGCCATGTAGGGCCCCAGTGCAAGAGGAAGCTCTTAGCCCTCATATGGCTGCTGAGCTGAAGGGGCTGATATGTAGGGACACCCCACTCTGGAGGAGTAGGATAGGATGGAGAGGAGGAAGAGGGTGGGTGAGACCAGGAGGGGTAGAGAGAGGGCACTGTGATAGAGATATAACTTGAAGTAATAATTAAAAATTTAATTTAAAAATAAAAAGAAAAAGTTCCTTCCTTTCTTTCTTTCTTTTTTTTTTTTTTTCCAGACAGGGTTTCTCTGTATATCCTTGACTGTCCTGGACTTGCTTTTGTAGACCAGGGTGGCCTTGAACTCACAGAGATCCAGCCTGCCTCAGCCTCCCTGAGTGCTGGGATTAAAGGCGTGTACCACCACGCCTGGGAAGAAAAAGTTTCTTATGTATAATACTGGAGCAATCTTAATAAGAACAAAAGATGAACAGATGTGGATTGTTTTGCAAGAATGATTTAGGGAGCTCTGAAGTTAGAATTAAAATGACTTAAAGAAAAACAAAATAAACCACTGTTACAGTATTTAGCCAACTCAGAGATTCCAGCTTTGACAGCGAGCATGAGAAGTGAATAAAGTTCATTCACAAAATGCTCCCTTAGATCTCTGGGAACTGTGGTTTCCACTGCACTAGTACAGTTGCTTTCCATTTTTGAAAATACACTGGAGCACAACCCAAGGAAAACATTTACAAAAGGGTTATACTTCTGGTTTGTTCATTTATTCATTTACTTATTGATTTAAAGTCATTTCCCTTTTAAGCTATGGCATTAAAAATGTGAGCTAACAGAACCAGCATACTGGCAGGAAGGAGGAAAAAAGATAAAAAGACAAGCTAAAAGACATGAAAGATCCGTTATGTGATATGGTGACTCCAAGTGCTGAGGAAAGGACTGTGGAGGCTTCCCAGGCTCTGGCCAGAGAAGCTGAAATGTCAGGAGCACTCATCAGCAAGCACATCGTTAGAACAGGTCTGTCAGCAAAAAGGAAGCAATGCACTCAGCTTGTTCAGCGCTGACTCCCTGATGTCAAGAGCAGCACCAGACCCCACGCATGATACACTAAGGCAGTGGTTCTCAGCCTGTGGGTCGTGACCCCTTTGGGATGAAACACCTTTCCAAGGAGTGGACTAAGAACACTGGAAAACACAGATATTTACATTATGATTCATAATAGTAACAAAATTGTAGTTATGTAGAACCAATAAAATAATTTCATGGTTGGGGTTTCCTACAACATGAGGAATTGTATTAAAGCTCGCAACATTAGGAAGGTTGAGAAGCACTGCTCTCAGGAAACATCTGCTGGAATTTTCTAGGGAAAAGTGACCTTGATAGAACTCAACTAGTTTTGTTCTCATTAGTTCTCAGCACCGGTTGCCCTGCTCTGCACCTGCTGATAATTACAGACTTTGCTACTTTACTTGAGGAACTCTGAAGCAATCTTTGCTTTCTTAAAGTAGAACAGTTTAATTGTGATATAATTTATTACACAGTGTGCTTACAGATCTGTAACATTTACAGCACAATTTCAGAAAATGTTATCACTCCAAATAGGAATGTCATATTCATTAACAGTGACTCCCTAATTCATCTCTCCATAATTACTATTCTCTTCATAAAATTGCCTATGTTTTGAGTATCATACAAATGGAATCGTACATTCTGTAGTGTTTTATGAAGAACTTGCACAACATTCTGAAATTTCATGAATGGTGTACAACCCCATCCTTTTCCAGCGGCTGTGTAATATTCACGACACACAGCTGATACATTCTTTCATAAATTTATGGTTATTTGGGTTGTTTCTAGTTTGAACCATTAGGAATGATGCTGTTTTATGTACACTGATGTTTCTGTGTGAATGTGTTTCATCTCTCTTGGATAAGTCCATAGGGCTTACATGCTGGCTCATATGGTACCTCTGTGCTGAGGGTTGACGTCTTAGAGTTTCTATTGCTGTGAAGAGACAGCAGGATCACAGCAACTCTTATAGAAGAGGACATTTGATTGGAACTGGCCTACAGGTTCATAGGTCTAGTCCATTCTGTTTATGGCAGCGTAGGCAGATATGGTGCTGGAGAAGGAGCCAAGTGTTCTACACCTGGATTGACAGGCAGCAGCAGAGTGACACTGGGCTTGGGCTTCTGAAACCCAAAGACCATTCCTAGTGACACACTTCCTCCAACAAGACCACAGCCACTATAACAAGACCACACCTCCTGATAGTGCCACTCCCTATGAGACAATGGTGACCATTTCCATTAAACCAGCACAGTTGACTAGCATATAATCTCTGTGCATTAATCCTCTAAAAAGACAAAGGAATGGTGGCTGCTGCTGTGATAGCCACTGTTTTTATACTAGCCACAGTGGTGACTGAAGGGACAATATTCTAAATAACAAAAAGTAGGTAAAAGATTCCAGTCAGTCTGCAGCTGTATGGGAATGAAATGCCCTAACAAATTGATGAACAATGGAACCTCCATCACAGAAATCGCACCCCTTTAGAGCTGAGTCACCTCTCTGGCCCTGCCATGGAGGGACTGACTCCGTTCTGTCTCCTCTCCCTCTCAGCTCTCCATCTCCCCTTCCGTCTGTTGGAGATCAAAGCCAAGGGAGCCGACACACGTCAGGCAAGTACTGAACCATGTCCCTCCTGTCAGTCACCAATCTGAAATGCAGCTGCAGAGCTGTGAGCACTGCACAGTTGACCTCGGCCTGCATTAAAGAGTGCCCGAGTCCACCTCGGCTGCTGATTAGTGCGAGCTTCCTGCCTCACTGCTGCACTTCCAGAGTCAGCACATAAAGTGACTTTAGTGAACTGGTTCTAGAAAATCTGGGGAACACAGAACAAGACATGTGGTTTTCTTTTTTCTTCATCGTGATGTGAACACTGCTGGGATCTTGAGAGTGCTGAATCACCAGTAATTACTATGAACTGCCGTGTCCCACCAAGGGAGTCAGTTTAGGAGCACTGCCCGAACTTATATTTTTTTGGTCAGGCAATGAATGAAACAAACATCTGTTGACAAGCAAAACCTCCAGTCTTGCCCAATTAATATCTGTTTTCAATACATAACCCATTATTAAAGAAGAAACTAAAAAATTAATATATTTAGAATAAAAACCTTAGTTCTAGATCATCCACACTACTCTCATCCAGAGAAAATCTTTTTATTTCCTCACGTTTTCTTGCCCTTAGGCTGAAAGCTTAACATATGCTAAAAATACACACACACACACACACACCTCCATATGTTTTCTATCTAGGTCACACAAAGCTGGAGCATCTGGGCGTGCCAAGTAAGAATCTGACTCTGGCCAGTCTGATGACAGTGCAAAAACACCCTTCAAGAATATATTATTACATTCACAGCATCTGAAGACAGATTTAAGTTAGTCAAATATATCTTGTCCCCATCCCACTTCACTGACATACACTGTTTGAAGAAAATGAAGCTAGATGAGTATTTAAAGAGTACGTTTCAAATGTAGAGGGAAGGTGCATATACAAAAATGCACAATTAACTAAAAACCATGCTGCTAATACCTCTGACCATAGGCCACTCTTTCTAGAATAAAGAGTAGATGATATGAAATGCAATTGCTGTATTTACAGAATTGATTTTTTTATCCTTTTCACTGGGTGTGTGTGTGTGTGTGCGCGCGCGTGTGTGTGTGCACACACACACATAAGGAGATGAGCATGTCAGTGCAGGCAACAAATAAGGCCAGAGCATTGGATTCCCTGGAGCTAGAGTGATAAGTCTTTTGTGAGCTATCTGATGTGGGTGCTAGGAACTGTACTCACATCCTATGAAAGAATGTCTAACCAATGATGGGCCCAACCTGAGACCTACCACAAGGGAGAGAGCCAACCCCTATCACTATTAAAGATATTCTGCTATGCTTACAGATGGGAGCTGTCATCTGAGACCCTCCATGCAGCAGAGGATCCAAACAGAGACTGAGACTCACTGCCAAACATTAGGCAGAATGCAGGGTGCCTGGTGGAAGAATGGGGGGAACAATAGAAAGACCCAGAGGGGACAAGAATTCCAAAAGAAGTCCAAAAGAGATAACTAACCTAGGCTCATGGGGGCTCATAGAGACTGAAGCGCCAATCAAAGAGCAAGCATGAACTAGACCTAGGCCCTCTACTTGGTCAACATATATATCTTGGTCAACATGTGGGTCCCCTAGCAAGTGGAGTAAGAGCTATCTCCAGCATGGACTATGACACCTGCTTTTTGACTACTTCCCCCTAATTGGGCTGCGGTGCATGGCCTCAATGGAAGAAGGGTGCTCAGTCCTGATGAGACTTGATCTGCTGGGATGGGATAGTATGGGGAGGTGGGAGAGGCTCCCCTTTTCTGATAGGAGAAAGGGGGGTGGGAGGCTGAGACCCAGAGGAGGGGAGGGAGGACGCTACAATCGGGATGTAAAATGAATAAATAAACCTAATTATATAAAAAAGAGCAGCAAATGCTCTTAGCTGATGAGATATCTCTCTATCCTTGTTGTATTTGTAGCTGTTATATTTGAAATACAAATGTTCAGTATTTAAAGGTGTATGTGTCTAATGCTACGGCGGTCTTTTCTAAGATGAAAAGGAGAATGTGGGATGTTTATTGTCCTTAATATTAAAACTGTTAAAGATTTGAGTTTATTTTACTAAATATAATAATGAGTTAACGTTACTCAGGACTTATAAAAGACTAATGTAATCACATAAACATATATATGGGAAATCTTTAATCATCTAGTTTAAAGTAAAGTGATTTTTTTTTTTGACACACTGTCTCCTGTTCTCACACAGCTCAGACTGGCTTCCAACTCACTCCACAGCCAAAGATGACTTTGAACATCCAAGCTTCATGCATGAAGCACAGATCACCATATCCAGTTTTTATGGTGTCAGGGCTGGGGAACAACCTCAAAGTAGGCACTCTACTATCTGAACGACATCCCCAGCTCTAAATTTGCTTCTTATACTTACTCATTGTATTAACTATAAAAAAGCAAATGTTCTTATATTTACTAGCTCAAAGTTTCACTGCAATTTAAACTATTGCTAAAGTATTTAACAAGAAGCAAATTAAACAATATGTTAACTTAAAACACACACAGAAGAGAAAATGAAAAAGAAATCAGTATGCTTTTAGATCTTGGAGGTGAGTTTTTGTAAGGTCCCAAGTGTTATGTTAAAATCTGTAGCAGTTTTTGTTTCCAAAGATGAAAGGTAGAGACAGTTGGCCTTGATCTCCAGTGACAGTACTCCATAGCAGCCCACGAAGTGCACAATGCTGCAGGACTATAAAATTGCACACAGCACAGGTAAAGTTTACAATAACAAAGTTGACTGCTAAGCCTTAAAGTTAGTTAAGTATATGTTGCCGCTACCAAGCAGGACAAACTTGAAGTCTTTTTTTTGCTTTGTCTAAATATTATCTATACTGCTCAATGTTTTTCAAAGAAAGTCTGTCAGGCCAGCCTTCCTGATTAGTTCTTTAGTCTTGAGACCATGAGGCAGTGCCACTTAACTGTGTCTAGTTCCACATAAGGACTCACTTCAACTCCTACTGCCACCGCTTTGGGACAGCAGCTGATTTTACCTGTGCTTTTTATTCTTTCTGAACAATTGTTTCCCTTCGCTGCAAACTCTTACTTCTCCATAACTCTATAAATCAAGTTTGTACTGAAACAAGCAAGTAAACACTGTGGCTCCTTCCTGTTTCTGTTGGCTTTTTAATCAAGTGGTAAGCTTTGAGACTAGTAAATACAGCTGGCGTAGAGTTGATTCTGTTCAGTCTGCCTAGTTAACAAAAACTTTCTACTTGTTTGGTAAAAACTTCATTTTAAAAGTATCATTTCTGGGAGATATGAAATTGAAAGCTTCTGTGAGAACTAAATTAAAGCTTTATTTATCACCTGGTAAAGAAAAACCTAACTCTGTATGGACCAAAGACATGAACATGAAACCTGAAATGCTCAATCTGCTACAAGAACATATAAGCAATACTCTACATGATACAGGCATAGGAATGGACTCTGTAAATATGACCCCATTTACCTAGGAACTGAGGCCAAGAGTTGCTAAGTGGGACCTCATAAAACTAAAAAGCTTCTTCTCAGCTAAAGAAACAACCAGTTGAGTGAAGAGGAAACCCACTGAGGGGAGAGAATCTTTGCCAGCTGTACAGAAGGTTAATATCCACAAAGAACTAAAAAACTAGTCAAAACAAAAAATTCACTCACTCAAAAAAAAATAGGTGTGGAATCTGAACAGAGTTCTCAAAAGCAGAAATAAAAATAGCTATTATCTCAAAAATGTTCATTGTCCCTAACAATTAAGGAAATGCAAATCAAAATAGAATTGAGATTTCATCTTACCACATCAGAATGGCAAAACAATTGACAACAAATGCTAGAGAAGATACAGAGAAAAAGGAAACCTATCATGTTACTGGGACTGCAAACTGGTACAGTCACTCTGGAAATCAGTGTGGAATCCCTCAGAAAACTGAATGTAAACATTACTTCTTGGTATATTCCCAAAGGATTCAATATCCTATTCCCCATGAAACAATTGCACAGCCATGTTCATTACTGCTCTATTCACGATAGGAATTATAAACATGCCTTTAATCGCAGGAGACAAAGGCAAGCAGATCTCTGCGTTCAAGGACAGCCTGGTATGCAGCAAGTTTCAGGTAAAGAAAAGCTTAGGTCCAGTCATGGTGGTACACGCCTTTAAGCCCAGCACTCAGGAGTCATAGGCATGCAGATCTCTGAGTTCTAGTCAGTTCTGTTCAGTCAGTCAATCATTGAGTTGAGAGGCATTGCTGTAGAGTTGAGTTTGTGGGAGTTCAGTTCATGGAATTGAGAAGCGGTTTACTGGGAGAGTTTTACAGAGACAAGTTGTAGAGAAAACAAGCTAGACACAGGTGAAGAAATAATGAACTAGAGAATGAGGAGCCAGAAGATTAGAACAGACCGCCAAAGTTAGTGCGAGGTCAAGAAGAGCAATTCAAAGGCTGAGAAGCCAGATTCAATTAGTCAGCTCCGAAAAGAGTGTGAGGCAGAACGGCTGAGTTGCACTAGCCAGTCAGAATCCAGAAGGAACAAGAAAGGATGAGCTTATTCAGTACTAAGTCTCAGAGTCTGAAAGCATTCTAGGTCTAGATAATATTGTATGGAGGCTAGAAACTACCAGGACTAGGCCTAGGTTAGCAGACAGAGGCAGTAAGCCTCTGACATGACACTTCAGGCAAATAAAAGTTACTTTAGCAGAAGAGACTACAGAATTGGAGAAAATTTTGGCCATGTATTATAAGAGGGCCTAGAAATAAAGAAAGAAATGCAAAAATTAAACACCAAATATGTAATCACCACAACAAAAAAACCTCACCTAATATTCCAATCAATAGATGCATCAATGAACTGAACAGACAATTCTGAAAAGAAACACAAATGGCAAATCAACATTTTAAAATGAGTCCAACATCTTTAGTCATCACAGAATCTACAATGAGATTATTATCTTACCCCAGTCAGAATGGATAACATCAAGAAATGCTGTCAAGCAGGTGGGGACAAGAGGAACCCTATGCCTATTGGTGGTAGTGAAAACTAATGAAGCCACTATGGAAATGGAGGCTTCTAGAGACTAAAAATGGAACTACCATGGGATCCAACTTGACATACTACTACTATACACATATCTACACATCTTACTTACTGCTGCACTACTCACAATAGATAAGTCATAGAACTAGTTTAAGTCTCTATCCACAAACAAGTGGATAAGGAAATTGCATTCCATATATACAATGAAATTTTATTCAGCAGTAAAGAAAAATGAAATCATGGTTATTTTCAGGAAAATGACTGGAAATTACTGTTGAAGCTCATCAACATCATGATATGTCCAGGCCTTCCTGTCTAACATAACTGCAGCCATTTTTTTTCTTTAGTCTCCATCTTAATCATAAGGTGAAAGTAAGTTCAAGTTCTCAGGCTCTGCTGGCCTGACATAAGAATAGCTTTTTTTTTTGAATAGTCTGCTTGAATTAATAATATATGTTCTACTTAAACAAAACCATAATACCCTGCTATGTTCCCTTCTCCCAGAATGGTGGGGAACTGGAAAGCCCCTTAGTTCTGGGCCCCCACCCCAAATCCCAGCCAATCAGTTTAAAATGCTTTGTTTAGCTGCCTAGGCATGACAAACCCGGTATAGAATTGGTTCCTCTTGCTTGATTGAACACAATGTACCTGAAATAGAGTTGGGTTTTTTCCCCTGCTTGATTATGATTTTTCTTTTAAAAACTCATTATGAGAATGACTCAGGGACTCTGTCCTGGTTCCTGAATCCAGGATTGGCGTCCCTGACCATCGGTCTTGATTAAGTGTTCAATAAACTTCCATCAGTCTGAGCCCTGGTGTTCAAATTGTCAATGTGGCTATTCCTGGACCCAGAACAATTATTATTCTAAGTGAAATATACCAGAATCAGAAAGAACAATACTATATAATTTGTCTCATATATAGATCCTAAATCTAACTTTTTTGTTGTTTTTTAAATGTCTACGGGTGTTTTGCTTACATGTATGTCTGTGTACATCATGTATGTGAGGTGCATGCAGAGGCCAGAAGGTGTCTTATCTTGTGGAACCAGAGTTACAGAGTCATAAGCTACCATAAGGAGGGATGTGGGAGCAAAGGATCTTCAAAAACAATGAGTATGTCATAATCTTTCCATTCTATTTTAGTGTGAGGGAGTGTGGGAAGAGGGGAAAGGGAGAGAGAGAAAGAGAGAGGAAAGGCAGAGGGAAGAAAGAGAGAAGGAGAACATGGATATGTGTGTGTTGGGGTCAGAGTTGGTTCTCTTCTTCTACAAGCCCAGGTACTGAAGTCACATCATCAGGCTTGGTGGTTATGTGTGTATATGAGCTATCTCACCAGCCATGTATGCTAATAAACAAAAATGTATGATTATAAACAAAAAATAAAAATAAAAACAAAAGTATTGTTCTTTGAAATTAAAATTGTTGGGAAGGTTATGTTAAAAGAGGAAGTCAGGTGTATCCATCTCCTATCTGACTTTCTCTCCAAGATTTAAAAATGGAGGTATTATCACTTTCTTAGACATGGAAGTTCAATAAATCAAATATCCTCAACTCTCTTTTGCTCTTCATTTTCCAGACATGCTCAATCAACCTATGCCACTGATTCTTCCTTTTAAGAGTATGAGGGATGCTCAGGTTCCCATGCCTCACGTAGCTCACCTGACACTGGCCTTAGTGCATGTTACTCTGTACCTACTCCTAACTGGTACTTATACCTACAAATACCCAGTTCCTTCCTGACACTGGCCTTAGTGCATGTTACTCTGTACCTACCCTAACTGGTACTTACACTTACAAATACCCAGTTCCTTCCTGACACTGACCTTAGTGCATGTTACTCTGTACCTACTCCTAACTGGTACTTATACCTACAAATATCCAGTTCCTTCCTCTAAGCTACTGCTGGACTGGCAATGAGACCCTCTTAGTAGGCCACTTTTCTGCTTAGAAGGTGTTAGTGGTACATATCAGTGACGTGACCATTGCTGTAATAAAACACCATGACCATGTATACATAAGAGAAACATATGTCTGCATGTAGAAGAATGCACATAGATCCATATCTATCACCCTGTGCAAAACTCCAACTGGATCAAAGATCTCAACACAAAACCAGATACATTGAACCTGACAGAAAAGAATGTAGGAAATAGCCTTGAATATACTGGGACAGAAAACAACTTCTCGAACAGAACATCAACAGCTCAGGCACTAAGACCAACAATTAATAAACGGGACCTCATGAAACTGAAAAGCTTCTGTAAGGCAAAGGATATCAACAATAAGACAAAACAACAGCCTACAAAATGGAAAAAGATTTTTACTGACTCTACATCTGACCCAGGACTTATTTCCAAACTATATAAAGAACTCATGACATCAAACTAGACATCAATAAACCAAACAATCCCATTGAAAAATGGGGGACAGACCTAAATAGAGAACTCTCAATTTCAAATGGCTAAGAAACACTTAAAAGAAATGTTCACCATCCTTAGCCATCAGGGAAATGCAAATCAAAACTGCTTTGAGCCGGGTATGGTTATCGCACCCGTTTAATCCCAGCACTCTGGAGGCAGATGCAGGCAGATCTCTGTGAGTTTGAGGCCAGCCTGATCTACAGAGTGAGTCCAGGACAGTCAGGGCTCTGTTACACAGAGAAACTCTGTCTTGAAAAACAAAACAAAAACAAACAAACAAAACTACTTTGCGATTCCATCTTCTACCTGTCAGAACAGATAAGATCAATAACACAATTCATGCCGGTGAGCGTGTGGAAAAAGTGTACAGTCCTCCATTGCTGGTGGGAGTGCAAACTTGTGCCTCGACTATGGAAATTAACATGGGGGTTTTTCAGAAAACTGGAAATCGGTCTACCTCATGACCGAGATATACCACTCTTGGGCATATACCAAAAGACCTACCCACAAGTACTTTCTCAACTATGTTCATAGTAGCTTTATTCATAATAGCCAGAAACTGGAAACAAGCTAGATGTCTCTCAACTGAAGAATGGATAAAGAAAATGTGGTACTGTTATATAATGGAGTATCACTCAGCTATTAGAAAAATGACACAACGAAATTTGCAGACAAATGGATGAAACTAGAAAACAACTAGCCTAACTGAGGCAACCCAGACCCAGAAAGATAGGCATGATATGTCCTCACTTATAGATATCTGTTTAAGTAAAGGATAATCATGCTACATTCTACAGACCCAGAGAGGTTAAGTAACAAGGAGAAGTCTAAGGAGCACACATGAATTGCCCTGGGAAGTGCAAATAGATTTTGTGGATATACTGAGGCCAGGTTGGGAAGGGAACAGGAGAGATCAGGTAGCAGATGGAGAGATGAAGGGAGATAAAAAGTAGAATAGGTGGGCATTTAGGAGATGACGTGGAAACCTTCTGCAACCTATGAGGGTGACCCTAGGGAGGACTCCTAGTAATGGAGGATATGGAGCCTGAACTGGCCACCTTCTGTAACCAGGGTAGTCTACTAGTGATGACCCACAATCTGTCCTGACTGCAAGATGTGCTTGGAGCAATGTTTGCTCAGAGCTTATGGGGTGTGGCCAAACAATGACTTGTCTAAGGAGGCCCAAGCCATAAGAGGGAGTCCATGCCAGATACTGCTTGGAGGGCCAAGAAATGGAAGCATGATGGCTCAGAAACCTAGAGTAGAACAAAACAGAACTGACCAAATAAAAGAAAGAGCAGGCAACAGAGAGATTCCTAATGATATTCTGCCATACTCATTGATCGGTGTCTAGCCCAATTGCCAGAGAAGCTTCCTAAAGCAGCTCATGGGAGCAGAAGCAAAGACACACAGCCAAACATTAGGGAGAGCTCGGAGAACTGGACAGAAGAGGGGGAGATGGATTGCAGGAGCCAGAGGGGTGAAGGACACTAGAAGAACCAACTAAACAGGGCTCATGTAGGCTCACAGAGACTGAAGTGACAATCACTATGGAGTCTGCATGGGTCTGCACGAGGCTCTCTGCATACATGCTGTGGTCATTTAGCTTGGGAGTTTCTGTGGAACTCACAGGGGGAGTGGGACTCTTTTGCCTGCTCATAGGACCCTTTTCCTCCTACTGGGTTGCCAATATGAGAGGTTTTGTCTAGTATTCCAAGTTAGGTTGATATCCTTGGGAAGCCTCCTCTTTTCTAAAGGGAAATAGAGGAGCAGTAGATAGATCTATGGAGAGGGGAGGTGGGAGTTGCTGAGAGGAGGGGAGACTGCCATTGGGATATATTACATGAGAGAAGAATAAATAAAAAGAAAAAAAAAAACCCAGCAATGTGGTAGGAGTTTATTAAAACCAATTTTGAGAATGTTTTTGTTTAATCCCAGGTGGGCTACTTACTACACCGGTATAAAGTATTAACGGTCTCATGAGCTGGCAGGGGTGTGGCTTAACCAGCTGAGCAAGTTTAACTCTGAGGACTTGGGAGAAAGAAATAAAAAGCCAGAGACCTGAAAAGAAGAGAGCTCTACAAAGGAGGGATAAAAAGTCAGAGCCCCAAGGAAAAGGGGGCTCTACAAAGTGGAAAAAAAGCCAGAGCCCCGAGAGGGGGGCTACAAAGACAAAAGAGAGGAGCTCCACAAAGAAGTAAAAGAGAACGGGCTTTATAGAGAAGCAAGCGTAAAGAGGTTCTACAAAGAAGTAAGAGAAAAGGCTCTACAAAGAAGTAGAAGAAAGCTGTACAAAGAAGAGAAAGGGCTACAAGGTAGAAAGTGGTTGCTGCCATCCCAGTTGCTGGTGCTCCCCCAAACTGGTGCTTGTTTTTCCTGCTGCTGTCTCCTGGTTTGCTGGTATGCTGGTCTGCTGCTTTGCTGAACTTCTTATGAGACTGGTATTACCCCCAAAGAATCCAATGACCCTAATCAGCAGGAAGAGTTCAAAGAGACCTACGTCCCTTCTCCCTCTAACCTTCTCTCTCTCCCAAGTAGGGTTGAGGGGGTTGAAGGGAACAAAGGGTGGACGGGAGGCATAAGGTATTATGGATGGTAAAATAAATTAGAATGTATAATTAATAAAATACAAATTAGTAAAAGTCACCTTGCTACACAGAAACAACAGAGGAAAAATTAAAGAAAACATTCACAAATCAGCAATTATAAAGTAGAAATAGCCTTCATTAGAAATCATGACTATAACATATTCTAAACTAGTGATCTATAAAGTTATTTTTGTTCATATGCAATAATCAGCAATTATAATGTTATCAGACTCAAAAAGCATTTTTACTAAAGCAAAACCACAAAAAGCAAACCACATAAGGCAGAACTGCACAGGGACTTAGTCTTCATAATTAAACATAAAACTGTAGTGCTCATCTGAGAAAGGGCTCTAGTAATTGTCCAAATAATATTTACTTTAAATAAACTCATCTGAGAAAGGGCTCTAGTAATTGTCCAAATAATATTTACTTTAAATAAACTCGCTGAATCCACTTTGGCTCTCTCATTATTCAATATGCTTTCAAGGAACGTGGTGATGAAAGAAGAAAAATACTTCTTTCTAACATAACCATACTGGCAAGAACATTAACATTATCAGTATTCAGGGAATGTCTTGGCAGGTTAAACCTTCATAAAAAGAGGGAACACCAGCTAATCCAAGTTATCAAAATAGCAAGAGTACTTCTCCTATTATGTGCAATATGATTGTTTGCTTCTAATGCAGAAAAAGGAAATATATCAGTATCATTAAACTTAAATTTTAGACAAAGACAAAAATTCTTCACAGCAACACAGAATGATGAAAGTAAGCACGTTTAAAAGAATAGCTTGGTGCAGAGCAGGGCTCAGTGTACAGATTTATTTAACAGGTCAATACCATGAGGAAGGGTTAACGATGTATTTTAACATTCTCTGAAGCATAATCGTACTATGTCTAAAAGGACAGCAGTTACGCGTACTGGTGGAAACAAGTTTGAAGGCAGAAAGCTCCTCCCACTCAGTCCATAATCATGGTTATAACAGCTAGCAAGTTTACAATTGGATTTGGGGTAATTACCTACTAGGTTCATAGCATAACATTCTCAGCACACATGCTATGATCTGAACTGCCCCTGAAATGACTGAAAGAAATCACAGAGGGACTTGAATCTGCTTCAAGTAATTTCAGATGCTCTTCACCCCCCCATTTTATTTTATACTTTTGTTCATATGCAGTAATCAGCAATTACAATATTATGTTAATAAGATACAACTGTATTTCATTAAATATAGCATATTACAAAAATACTGCTTTCCATTCTAAGAAAATCCCTATTTAGATAATCTAACATAGGTTATGAAAATTACATAAACCTGAAAACTTAGAAAACATATACCCAATTCTAAATGAGTAAGAACTCTTCATAACAAATTCTTGTTATGCTCACTTCCACTATCCTGTTTTTATTTCTCTTTTATTTTCTCTTTAAATTATTATCTTTCATTGTGCTCATGCTTGTTTTATAAATGTATAATTCTTATTTCTCTTCATATATTATTTTTAATCAGCCTTCCGTTCCTGATTATGTTGCTTTTGACCTTGGTCTTTTCTTAACTTGGAGACATTTAACTTCTAATTACTAAATGTCCTCTGGATTCAGAGGTCACAGGTTATTTTAGCAAGATGAGCCTCTGTCCATCAGCGACCTGAGGTGCCTCAGCACAGTGAATCTGGAAGGGTCTCAAGGTATCATCTGGTACAGCTCTCTGCCAGCAAGAACAGGTGGTTGATGCTTCTTAATTTTTCTTTATTATGACAACTAAGGATTTTAATCATAAACATTTCATATGACAAGAAGATAAAGATTCTTCAGACAAGTTAGTAAAAATCAAAGTAAGACTGAAGCAAATGTATTTAGGAATATATATGTAACAATTAATGAAAAAGAATGTGAATCACTAGAAAGACAGAAAGGAAGGGGTGTAAGGTACGATTTGGAGGGAGGAAAGGGAAGAGGGAAATAAATTTATATTATACTTATATGTATTATAATATACTAAAATATAATAAAAGAAATAATTTAAGGTTATAGTTGAGCACAGTCACTCTTTCATATGAAAGATAATTCCCTTATCACTCTAAGCTTTAAGCTCTTCATATAAATACAGGTAATACTGTTTACTTCAGTTAACACAAAGATGCTAAAGCACAGAGAGGAATTTACACAAGTGTAAAATGGGAAGAGAAGACAGTGAAGTGTGAAGAACCTGTACTCCATGGTATGCCAGGTTTCCAATCCTATATGAACACTTTATCAGCTGAGTAACTCTAAGCAACACTATTAAACTTCTCTGAGTTCAGTTCAGAGGGGGCAACTGAAAACTGGAACATTGCCAGTTCATCTGCATGTACTATGAGGACACCAGCAGACTGAAGCACCTGGCATACGTAGACCCTGGTGCCATGCAGATCCTCACTAACGCTAACTCTCCATTCCCCATCTACTACTGCATGAATCTGCTCTCCATCCATTGGCTGTTTCAATGCGCTTATGTGGAATTAAGGAAAAAATCAATGTATAGAAAGGATAAACATTTCCTCCCTCCAAGAATCATTACACAAGACAAATACCTTTACTTAAACAGACCTGCTTTGAAAACAGAAGAAAATGAGATACAGTGGCCTTTAGAAATCGAATGCAATTTTGGAAGATGAGAGATGTTGCTAAATGGTGAGGTCTCAAATGGGGGAAAAGGGCCATATATCACCTGCCTAAAGGAAGCCCTCCAGAGCTGTTCCTGGATGAAAGTCTCAGGGAATCTCTGACGGCAGCTATTATAAATTGGAAGGTTCTAGTAGACTTCCCATAGGTCTTCAGTGTTCTTTATATACTAAAGACAAAACTGAAAGGACCAGAGGGAACCAAAATGGCAGCTCCTGGCACAGACACATTTGAGCGTGGGGAAAACAGCTAGAACACCACAGAGATATAAGCAGGCTAAGCAACAATCTGAGAAGTGCAAATCTGCTGAGTCTCACCAGTGAACCCAGGGATGAATAAAAGTCCCTAGGCAAGAGTCTCAGACACTCAGAAAAACAGACTGGCCAGCAGCAGAAGCCATGGAAGCCGCGGAAGCAGGAGAGCTTCATAATGAGAGGAGCCTGTGGGTCTGAGTCACTCAAGTCCCCGGCTAGCAGCTCCGAACCTCAGACAGGGGCGATTACCAGCTTCCTGGGCCCCCAGCTTCCACCCAGGCATTCAAGCACCAAAAAGAGGACCAGGAGAGCCACTAGAACAGGTATGTTCTTGGCAGAACCATTATGGCGGTGATCCACAGCACATTCTGAGCTACAGGAGAACTGTGGGACCACCTCGGTATATCCAGTGGAGCGGCGTTCTAAGAGGCACAAGCATATTTGGGCTTACCCAGAAAGATTTTGGGCAATCAGGTCCCTCTACTGGATATATGAACACTCAGAAGAACATTGTGGCCAGATGGGGGGGGGGCACACTTCCTGCCATAGTACAGTGACCCCCAGCTCTGATCAATTCATAACATGAGACTGACCTAATAGCTCCAACCTCCAGACAGAGGTCCTCACGGCTTCCTGAGCCCCCAGGTTCCACACAGTCGCTTCAGTACCCAAAAGAGGATCAGCAGAGTCACAGGAATGGTAAGATCAGAGTGGGCTGAAGGGCTGGTGGTCAAGTTAAAAGGTAGGAGAGCTCTACTGAGTCCAAGCCCTGTGGACAGGTGGTGGTGTTCATATTGGTCTACCTGCCAGTGCACCTTGCCTCTCCTCAGCAGGATGCCCAGTCTTCAGCAGCTACAGTTCTGGCTCTGGACCAGTGGATTCTTGGCCACTGTCCACTGTCTGAGTGACTCAGACTACAAGGGCTCAATGCTTTGGGCCGAGAGGCACAGAAGTGTCCTGAGGACCACCTAGGAGGAGCCATCTGGGGGGGGACCATGACCACAGACCTGACTCTTGGACCAGAAATACGAGCAGCAGGGGATATGCGGCTCTACTCTACAATGCATGTTCTTCCAACCCCCAAATGACCACACTAGGAAGACCTGCTGGTTTTCAGAACCCTGCAGACTAGAATAACACATCCCACCCCAATCCCCGACCTGAATACCCAGTTGGGACAAAACAGGAAGGGGTGAACTTCGGGTAGCCCACTGAGATCCTCCCCCCCAACACAAGGCTCTACCCAGCTTATGTAGAGCTTCAGACCACCAAGATTATATTGCCTCACACCAAAGCTCCTTCCTTGGCACCAGGTCCAGAAGACATCAGGAACAATTAGCTAAGGACAACAGATAGCTAAAGGTCATTGAAAGAACAAAACTGACAAAACTCAGGGAAGCATGACTCCAAAAAAATTCAGCAAGGTTAACACAGCAAGCCCCAAGCATTCCACCACAGCTGAAACACATGAAAATGATGACAAATCTATACTTATGATAATGATAGATTCCTTAAAAGAAGAAAATAAATCCCTCAGATAATTTAAAGAAATCACAATTCTATAACTGAAAGCAATGGAGAATACCATTAGAGACCTCCAAGATAACTCAGCCAAACAAGAGTGGGAAAGAGATGAGGCTATAAAAGATTTTCAGTCATAGAAAACCAAATTGGAACAGGAAGTATAAAACAGTTGAAGACCTGAAACTGGAAATTGAAGCAATAAAGAAAACACAAGAAGAGATGGAGGTGGAAAACCAAGGAAAGAGAACAGGAACTACAGATATGAGTATCACAAATAGGATACAAGAGACGGAAGAATCTCAGATGTGGAAGACTCAATTGAAGAAATCAGTATAACAACCAAAGAAATGAGAAATCTAAAAAAGTTCTCACATACAACTTCCAAGAAAGCAAGGACTCAATAAAAAGGTGCCAGCCCAGACTACTATTCCCAGCAAAACTTTCAATCACCAAAGATGGAGACAACAAGAGATTCATGACAAAATGAAATTTAAACAATATCTATCTACAAATCCAGCTCTACAGAAGACACTAGAAGGAAAATTCCAACCTAGAGAAGATAAGTACATCCAAGAAAAGATAGGAAACAAAAACTCCACGGCAGCTAAACCAAAAGAAACAGACAGGAAATAACAACCTATGGTCATTAATATCTTGCAATATCAATGAACTCAATTCCCCAATAAAAAGACACAGGCTTAAAGAATGGATCCTTAAACAAGACACATCATTTTGCTGAATACAAGAAATGTACCCCACCAGCAAAGATACACTTCACCTCAGAGTGAAGGGTTGGGAAAAGGTTTTCCAAGCAAAAAATCCATGGAAGCAAGCTGGAGTCGCCATCCCAATATCAAATAGACTTTCAACCGAAATTAATCAAAAAAGATAGGGAAGGACACTACATACTTGTCAAAGGAAAAATTCATAAACATGATTCAATACTGAATATCTATAGCCCAAATACAAGGGAACCCACATTTGTAAAAGAAACTCTTCTAATGCTTAAATCCTATGTCGATTCCCACACATTAATAATGGGAAACTTTAACACCCCACTCATACCAATGGACAGGTCATCAAGACAGAAACCAAACAGAGAAATAATGAGACTAAGAGAGGTCATGAACCAAATGGACCTAACAGATTTATACAGAATGTTTCACCCAAACAAAAAAGAATGTACCTCCTTTTCAGCACCTCACAGAACCTTCTCCAAAATTGACCATATAGTTGGACACAAGAGCAGGAGAGCTGTCCCTGCCACTCACATGCTGTAACACTTGGAAGAGCAAGCTCGGCCCCTTTCCATAGTAGAATTGGAAGTGGGTGTTGCAGATCCAGAACCAGGACTTTGAGTTGGCCCACCCCAACATTTTCCCCATGGAGGAACTGCTGGAGTGCAAGAAGAGGCCAGTTCCACAACACAAAACTACAGGATCTCCATGACACAGGACAGTTACAGTATATCTGAGAGGAGTTCCAGTGAGGTTCCAGTATTGACAAAGTAGCAGAAACCAGAGGCCTCATACCAGACCAAGGAGTCATTTTAGTGAATATTTGCAAGCAAAATGTGTGGACAAAAGGGAACATTGTGGGAGACACTGAGACACATTACAACTTCCACAATGAGATTTTATTTTTTATGCTGGAACAGATTGCAAAGGTGGAGGGTGGGTTTGAGGGGAGATGGGCGATGAGAGGGAATAGGGTGCATGATGTGAAATTCACATAATAAAATTTTTCAATAAAAATTTTTTTTTTCATAGTTATGAGAGTTGGGAAAGCTGAGATCAAGGTACTGACTTAGCTTCTGATGAAGGCAAACTCCTGGTTCCTTCTCCCTGTCCTCAGTTGACAGAAGACAGAAGGACTCTCTTGGTTTCTCTTACAAGGCCACCTACGAAGGCTTTCTCCTCATGATCTAAACACCTCCAGAGGCCCCACAGGCCAGGTTCCTACTATTTTCAGACTGGGGTTAGATTTTCGATAAACGAAGTAAGGTTGTGGGATATGGCAAATGTTCACTCCATGGCTTGTATCTGATATACCATCTCTTCATTATATTGCTAAAAATTTCTTATAAAATATAATAATGCTCACCTTATTGTGTACAAAAACAATCCTTATGTCAGGTTTAAGGACACCGTAGCTTATGAGAAGATCCTGTACATTTTTTAGCTCATCTTTACACTTTTTAGCTGTTGAGTAAAATTGCTTTCTTACAGGTAGATTCTTAAACAACTTTATAGCAGTTACAGTAGTACCTGTTGGCAGATAAGAGGAAAGTATTTTAGATGTGGAACGAACTGCACATCTCCAAATTCACCTTTAATCAGTAATCAATCCTTTCTACCATTAAGACTAACCCTCCTCTAAGAACAGAGTCCTAAAGAATTCCTGTAAATTACTCTAACACGCTATTAGACTCTTCTACTCATGATCCACTGACTAAACAAGTGTAATTTTATTTTTAATTGTGTAGAGAAACACAGGTTCACTAGAATGCAATCTTAAGAAATCTGTTGATGGTCAAACCATGTATAGATTCTGGTTAGTCTACATCAAAGTAAAATATATAGGTGAGATAAGACTATACAGCACATGCAATATCCTCAGCCATGCTACTAACATTTTTATGTAAAACAGCATCTGATTACCTAGTTTAACTTTCCTCATCTTCAAAGTAAACATTCAGAACAGAGTAATTAATGAGGCATGGTGAAACATGCCTGCCATCCAAGCAAGGAGGAGGATGAAAGAGGACTATGGCAACTTCAAGGCCAGTCTAGACTACATAGTGGGGCAGTCTTGAAAAACCCAAACCCCTGGGTTACCTATTTGCTTTTGTGATAGTACTACTGTTTCTGTCCCTAAAGCTCTACAGGATAATTTGAGATCAGGTATTATGACAAGTACAGCATTGGTTTGTTTTTTGCCTAAAACTGATTTGGCCATTCAGGGTTTTTTTGTACATTCATATTAACTTTAGGATTTTTTTTCTAGTTTTTTGATCAATGTCAATGGAATTCTAATGGAAACTGCTCTGGATCTACCAGAAGCATGTGTGTTTGTTTGTCTCTCTCTCTCTTTTTTTTTAATTTTATGTGTATGGGTGTGTTGCCTGAATGTATGCTATGTCCCCTACAACCAGAGTTAGAGCAGATTTGAGATATGATGTAGGTAATGGATGGGAAGAGAATCTGGATCTGGAAGTAAACTGGAAGAGCAGACAGTATTGTTAAACACAGAGCTCTCTCTCCAGCTCTTGGTAATTTTTTTATTTGTTTTTTTTTTTTTTTTTTTTTTACTGTTTATTTTGTGAATTTTACATCATGCACCACACTCCCTCTCAACTCCCATCTCCCCTCAGATGTACCTTGCAACCTCCACCCACATCAAAAAAAAAAAAATCTCGTTTTGGAAGCTGTAGTGTGTCTCAGTGTGTCCCACAAAATATTAGCTTTTGTCCACATGTTTTTTGCTAGCAAATGTTGAATATAATGACTCATTGGTATGGTATGAGGCCTCTGGCTTCTGCTACTTTGTCAATACTGGAACCTCACTTGGACTCCTCTCAGATATGCTGTTATTGTCCTGTGTCATGGAGATCCTTGTAGTTTTAGGTCTGTGGAACTGGCTTCTTCTTGCCCTCCAACAGTTCCTCCATGGGGTATGTGTTGTGGTGGGCCAACTCAAAGCCCTGGCTCTGGACCTGCAACTCCCACTTGCAGGGCCTACTCTCCTGAGTGCTGCAACAGGTAAGTGGTTGGACCAGCTCTCCTGCTTTCATGACCCCATAAGGGCCAACTCTCGCCTGCCACCTGTGGCAAGGGCAAGAGAGCAAAGGGGATCTCTCCCTTGCCAACACCACAAAGCAGACATAGACATAAGGCGGGGTTGGTTCTGCTCATGCTGTTTTATAAATTACTGGTTGCCATCTCATCCCAGTCCCATTTAACTTTTTTTAAAGGTTTTTTGAGACAGGGTTTCTTTGTGTAATAGCCCTGGCTGTCCTGGACTCACTCTGTAGACGAGGCTGGCCTTGAACTCAGAGATCTGCCTGCCTCTGCCTCCCAAATGCTGGGATTAAAGGTATGCCTCACCACACCTGGCTGCCATTTAACTTTTTATTTTGAGACAGAGTCTTAATAAGTTACCCAAGCTGGCCTTGAACTCACTGAATGGAGTTGTTGCCTTGAATTGTGATCCTTCTGCCCCAGTCTCCCAAGTAACTGGGATTGCACACCTGTATCACCAGGTCGAGCTCATCCTCACTTGACTGAGTCTAAAGGACTCTATTTCAATTTAGACTTGTTTTGTACCCACCACTTGAAGAAATTTCTAACAAATCAACATAAAAAACAGACTGATTTGAAAAACCTGGAAATTCCAGCTTGTCCAGGGAAAGGGAAAAAACCCTAATTTAGGAGAACAAAATGAGGGTGCAGTTAAGCAACTGGCTTGTTAACTCTAGCACAGGTGAGGGAGCCATGTGCCAACTATCAGAATAACAGGAAGGAGTCCACAGGACATCTCTGGAGTTTTTTATGGAGGCCCATCATCATTAAATACCAGAGGTCTGAAAGTGCAAAAAATCAGCCTTTTACAATGGAATGTTACTAGGTATATCAACTACATTAGGAGGGACCCCATGCAAAACAAAATGGATTCCATAATAAACTTTTTGCATGTTTTTTGTTTTGCTGTCTTAATAATTATGTTTGTCTGTTTTGACCTTTTAATTTTTTTTTTTTTGACAGAGGGAGAAGGAAAGAACATGGAGTTGGGTGAGTAGAGAAGTGGGGAGGACCCGTGAAGAACTCAGAGAGGGGAAAAATATTATAATCAAAGTATATTGTATGTAAAGTGTTTTTTTAAATTAGAAAAAAACCAACACCACTCAGAGTGCTAGAGACATAGTTGATAGGTAAAGAGCTTGCTATGCAAGCATGAGGAAATGAGTTCAGATCCCTAGTAACTACACAACTGGCTGGCACAGTGGCATGAGGGGGTGGAAAGGTGGATCCCAGTGGGCTCACTGACCAACCAGTCCAGTACAACCTGAGCTCCAGGTTGGTAATAGATCCTGTCTTAAAAGAGGAATATATCTAATTTTGAACTCTGGCCTCCACAGTCAGGCCAAGAACCAAAGAAGTGCACCTGGACAAACACACAGGTACTGACACACGCACACTCAGCACCAGTGCTCATAAACATAATCTACATGTATATGTCTTTAGCACATCATTTTGTAAACATGCATACTATTGAAAACAGTGCTTTAACTTTATCCACTCAGAGACCAATCCACCTGAATTGAAATCTCAGCATGCAGAAGGCTGAGGCCTGTTTTTCATAAAAAAAAGGAAGAGAGGAAACGGGGTAAAGAGGGAGGGAGGAAATACACCTGTGTTGATAAGATTTTTGTCAATTGGATACAAGCCTAGACTTATCTAGAAAGAGAAATCACAGTTGAGAAAATGCCTCCATTTCCTAAACCTCCTATAGGCAAGTGTGTAGTGTATTTTCTTATGAATGATTGACGTGGAATGCCTAGCCCACTGTACCACCCTTGGGCAGGAGGTCTTCGGTGTACAAGAAAGCAAACTGAGCAAGCCAGGAAAACCAGTGAGTTAGCAGCACTCCTCCATGGCTTCCAGCTCAGCTCCCTGTCCAGGTTCCGGCCTTGATCTCCTATGCTCACTTCCTTTGATGATGGACCGTGACGTGCACACGGAAGCACAATAAGCTGTTTCCTTTGATGATGGCCGTGACGTGCACACGGAAGCACAATAAGCTG
>CAJQZJ010032315.1:2356247-2366279 GCA_907164525.1 Lophiomys imhausi | reverse complement strand
AAGTGCACTTCCTGCCAGCGTGCTTGGTCTTCTAAGTGCACTTCCTGACAGCGTGCCTGGTCTTCTAAGTGCACTTCCTGACAGCGTGCCTGCTCTTCTAAGTGCACTTCCTGCCAGCGTGCTTGCTCTTCTAAGTGCACTTCCTGCCAGCGTGCTTGCTCTTCTAAGTGCACTTCCTGACAGTGTGTTTGCTCTACTTCTGTGTTTAGTGCACCCCCTTGATCAAAAATACAGATCTGCCTTGCAGAGAAACAAAACCAAACCAAACCACTATACTGCTCTTGCAGAGGACCAGAGCTCAGTTCTTGGCACCCATATCAGGCAGCTTACAACTGCCTGTAACAACACCCTTCTCCTGGGCCCTGTAGGAACCCACACAGAATTGGCAGAAATACATAATACACTCATACACACACACACACACACACACACACACACGTTTAAAATTAAACATTTCTTTAAGGAAGGAAATAAAACCAGGTATAATGTTTGACAGTCTAATGAAGAGGAGGGAGGAACAACTAAAACAGCATTTTATTAAAAGCATAAATAACTAAAAGGCTAAAACAATCCATAAAACAAATATCTGCACCCAAAAGCAACATAGGAATTTTTAGTAAATCAGTTTTAAGCATGTACTTTTCTAGTGTCAAACTGAGATTTTACTGGAAGTTGTCCCTGTACCTACAGTTACGACATCTATAGATGCAGCCTGAAGAGTAACGGCCAAGGACATTCACATCACAGCAGAGACTAATCTACAAGAACCTTAAACACACAGGTATAAATTAGGATGGTTGAACTGCAGTTTTATCTTACATAGAAAACATTTAAATGGAAGCTAATGACAGCTGGTGAAATGTGAGTCTGCGACTCATTCGCTCACAAACCAACAACACGAAGCAATGTGACTGCAAGAGCACTTTTATTACACAGACTTGTATAATTTGTCTATCCAGAACCATCTGAAATTAAGACTTCTGTCTTTCTTGTTGTTGTTTGTTGAGTATTTGTATTTGTTCTTGTTGCTGTTACTTAAGCAATCAAGTGTAGTTCGGTGGAAAAAGTGAGTTACAAAAAGTCCTACTGGTTTTGTAACTGTTGACCTTTCAAGTGTGTTGTTTCTTGAGTTATGAAATAAGTTAATGAAAATAAGATGCATTTACTGACCACAAAACTTCCTTAACACACATACTTAATTTTATTTACTGAAGGTAGAGGACTAACGTCAGTAGAAAATGAAAAATCAACCAATAAAAGGGTAAAGATCAGAAAGAGTCCTAACTTAAGGATTGTTATTTCATAGTTCCCATGGAGACGAACACAGAAAAGCATGAGAAGGAAGAGTGATCCAGAGCCACTGGCCACCCAGATCAGACTGGCAACCACTGAGATAAAAATAAATACTTTAAGTTTTATAAGGTGACTGGGTTACTTCTAAGCACACTACCAGGGGCACTCAATGACTGCTAGTGGTTTCCTAACATAAACTTTTAAGATTTAGAGGATTTCTGAAGAGAGAACATATTTAAATAAAAAAAAGACTGTTGTTCAATACATATTAAAAATTTAATAATAACATTATCTTAACTAAAGTAATATTTATTATATATCAAATTAAATACTGATTATACACAAGCTCATTTTATTCACTTATGAACAAGTGAGATGTAAATGAGTATGTTTTCTTAGAAGTTTCTATTAATTCCTTTTCCTCTGTGAGTACAATATAAATTCCAAATGAGCAAAAGTAATCACTAACTATGCTGACAATTTTGAAAATTATAGGCTGAGTGAGAGGATTTACCAGAATTTAGAAAATAAATTTCATAAAGACCAAAGTAATTTTAAAAAGTAAATGCAGTAATTTAACATTAAAATGGGGGGTGAAATCACACAACTTGTTGCAATTTGATCAACTAAAACAAGGAGCCTTGAAATAACAATCTAGACGTGAGAAGGGACAACAACAAATATCCCACATGTCCCTCACAGAGCCAGTGATTCTTTGAACACGATTCTGAAGAGGAGCCACCTTTGTCATCATTTCAACTGTAACCATCCACTGCTAGGAAAAAGATTAAGGGATTGTGTGAACTCAGACAAAAGGGACTGTTTTCTACCTTGGAATTAGTTCTTAGAAGAACTTAAAAATATACCAAGCAAAGTTACATACAGATGTATATAAAACAATAAAGGATAATAGGAAAATAATTGATATACATTTGTCTCAGAATAACAGAGACTGAAGAAGTGAAAGAGGCACCAGACAAGACTTCAGCAGTAGTAAACCACAGGAGCTGAACAATGATTACAATTTTTAACCTACAGTATGACCATGTATGAAGTGTTTCATTAATAAACATTTAAGTTATTTAACCATAGTATCTGAGGTTTACAGTTTCTTACAAATAGGTGGCATTTTAGGTGCTTCAGTAAACAGTCTCCCTCGTTTGTGAAGAAGACACTGGTGAGTCAACAACAGGAAAACAACTGCTGCTGCAGCAGGCCACCACCATGCTCCTCTTGAGGATGACTCTACATTTCAGAGTTCACAGAGAATGGTGGAATTCTTACTTGAAAGATAATTAAGACTTTATCAAGACTAAAACCAAAACACTGTTTACACTGAAGGCAAAACTTTTTTAAAAATAATGGCAACAGCAAAAATGATATAAAGCTACTTACTTACCTTGACCAAGATGTGAAGGTTTCTGAGAAAGTATGTGGCCACTGCCATCTAAAACATACTGGGTGCTAAAGGCATCAGCAGCTGTCCTTGTTGTGACTACCACCTGGAAAAAACAAACCAAATAAAAAGGTGTGCGGCAGTCAACCAGAATGTATGTGCTTCAGACTAGTCTCCAAGGGGTCTTCACGCCTCCGTGTGAGTGCTGGGACCACAGCAATGTGCCACTGCAACCCACTAAAACGATCTGTGGCAGTGAAGATTAACTATCACAAAGCCAGCATGGTAAGCCATGTCTACACCTCTAGCACTTGGGAGTCTAAGGCAGGAGAATTGCTGTGAGTTCCAGACCGGGTTCTGGTCTACAAAGTAGAGACCCACAATGAATAGACAGGCAAGCAGACAGGCAGGCAGACAGGCAGACAGGCAGGCAGGCAGACAGATAGATGACAGATAGAATTATCACATATCTACTTAATATCGAAAAAAGATATTACTTGGTAATTATTTTTTAAAGATTTATTTTGGGGCTAGAGAGATGGCTCAGAGGTTAAGAGCACTGGTTGTTCTTCCAGAGGCCCTGAGTTCAATTTCCAGCAACAATATGATGGCTTATAACCATCTATAATGAGATCTGGTGCCCTCTTCTGGAGTGTAGGCATACATGCAGACAAAATATTGTATACATAATAAATAAATAAATCTTCAAAAAAAGGATTTGTTTTAAGTGTGTGTGTGTGTGTGTGTGTGTGTGTGCAGATGCCTATGGAGGCCAGAGGCTTCAGATCCCCTGGAGTTACAGTGCATGTCAATCTTGACATGTGTGCTGGAAACTGAACTCAGGTTCTCTGGAAGAGAAGCACTCGATGTTAACTATTAAGCCAAGGCTCCAGTCTCTTGCTTAATCAATTACTTCAAATACTTCTCTGGTATTATGTTTTGGAGTTACACTTTGAAATAACAGAACAGCCTATGTTTTTTATGTTGCAAATGAACTGGTGTGTGAGCATTTTAATTAAAACACAAACCAGTAGACCTCAAATGGCCATTTGTATTATATGCTTTACAAATGGAAAAGCAAATACTTTAATTGTACCAAGGCAATCTTTTTAATAATTTCCATAAATTTATGGACAAATAAATAATCACTTACTTCCCTTATGTAGTTTATATAAAGCAACACTTCTGCATTTCAAGTTTATAGTTTCAAATAGTAAAATTTAAAATATATACCTAAATATTTAGGGATTTTTTTAAACTCAAATTTAAAACGTTTAAGCGTAAATTTTCATTAATTAAAAAAGCCAGATTAAGTATATGAGCATAGGAAAGGACTCCCCTAAGCATCAAAATATTTCCTTCTGATGTCAGCTGAGGAAAAAGAGATTTAAGAATCCTGTACCTTATGGAAACTGAGTTAGGTATAGAAATTTAAATTCAGCCGGGTGTGGTGGCTCATGCCTTTAATCCCAGCACTTGGGAGGCAGACGCAGGTGGATCTCTGTAAGTTTGTGGCCAGTTTGGTCTACAAAGTGAGTCCAGGACAGCCAGGGCTATTACACAGAGAAACCCTGTCTTGAAAAACAAAATAAAACAAAAAAAGAAAAAAAAGAAATTTAAACTTATTGAGATAGATAATAGAATATTAATATCAGTTACTAATTACATATGGACGGGACATTGGGAATGTAGGTTATACCTTATAACTTTTCATAATTGTGGCCTAATTGTTCTGTTTTATATTGTATTTATTGTTACAAGAAAAAGCCTTTTTTTTTGGTTTTTCGAGACAGGGTTTCTCTGTATATCCTTTAGCTGTCCTGGACTTGCTTTGTAGACCAGGCTGGCCTCGAACTCACAGAGATCTGCCTGCCTCTGCCTCCCAAGTGCTAGTATTAAAGGCGTGTGCCACCACGCCTGGCGAAAAAGAGCCTTTTATTGGACTAAAAGGGGGAGCTGGTGGGGGAAAAAGATACACCTTAAATTAAAAAAAAAAAGCAGATAGGAGGGTGAGGGGGGAGAGGGTAGGAGGGTGGGACCAGGAGTGGGAGGAGGGAGGATACTGATTGTGATGTAACTTGAAGAAACAAATAAACGTTAAAAAATATACCAACACTAGTAGGCACAAAGAAGAAGTAGGAGTAGGAGTAGGAGAAGGAGAAGGAGGAGGAGGAGAAAAGAGGGAGGAGGAGGAGGAGGAGGAGGAGGAGGAGAAGAATGCTGTACCTTTTTGAACTACCCATATCCCGTTTACCAATCTGTGACACTGGGAGGAAACATAGCCTTGATGGAAAAGGAAATGAAAGACCAACAATAAGCAGTGGGTAGAGTGGGGATACTATGAGGGAAAGCAGAATAGACTGGGAGAGAGTGGCCCTGTAATAAGCAGTGACTCAAAATTACTAACTAGAATCTACAAAAACCCAGCTACACTACTGGGACTCCTCTGGGTCCAGTTAGTGTCTGTATCTGATGGCACTATCTGTGCTCAGTTACCTTATTGGTGGCATATGCTCTGTGGAACACATGAGCACTGAGGGCAGATATCAGTGCCATCACCACTATCACCATCAGCACCACTATCACTCTGCCCCTCTCTCTATGTAGGTGTGTGTCTTTATATATGTGTATGTGACTGTTCTGTCGGGAAGGGGTGAGGGGGAGGGGAAGAGGGAAGGGAGGGGCAGAGGGAGAGATCTCTTCCAGTTTCAAGAACTATTAGAGACTACTAGGTTGTCTGAAATGTCTATCCAACTTTTACTAGGGGTACTGGGTCAAGCTGCTATTTGTGTAATAACCATTTAAAACAAGGAAAGAAAAAAAAAGTTGTTAGCTAAGGCAAAGATGTGTGCTTCTGTGTATTTCAAATGTTCTACTTTCCTCAAAATCCACACCATAGATTGATGATACATAACTTTAATCCTGATCTTCCCCGAGTCTAAAATATCCAATGTGCTATTGTTTTTTTTACCCAAAACAAACAGGACAATAAGTGGTAGAGATTTTTTTCTATGCTTTATTTTTCCACAATTGCCACTTTAAAATAATTCTACATTTAAATAACTGCTTCGTCAAAATGCCAAGGTCAACTGAATTCTATTTCTGTTCTCCAAAGAGCTGGCCTGTCGGTGTCACTGAGCAAAGTCAACCCTGGGACTCGGAGTTCCAGTGCTCCCCTGCCAATGGTGGCTAGCCGTTCCTGAATACATGATCACACTGTGGTCTCTAAGGGAGGGTGATGATAAGATGGAGATGCTAATGCTCTATAAGGCTACATGAGATTTGGCTTTAACCACTTCAAAGCCATCTTCTAAAATCTAGATGAAGAAGCTGATGTGCAAAGAAAGGATGTAAGATTTTAGGGCTGAAAATATTAACATTTACGTTATACTAAAAAAAGCACACTGTGGTTTCCAACAATAAAATTTCATTAATGCCAATTTATAGGGCATTATGAAAGTGCATTCATATGGAAATGCTCATGGTAAGACAGTGAAGAAAACACATATAATCATGCTTTATAAATTCATGAAATACAGGGTGTTCCTCAGAGGGAGGAACTGTATTTCCAAGGGTTCATTTCATCATGTGACCCCATGTCCTGGGCAGGAACCCTCTTCTTGGACAGGCACACGTTCAAAATGCATTAGCTATGCAACAGGAACATGGGCTCTGGACTAACTGATGATCAGGAGTGTCTCTGGTAACACAAGCACAGACACACACACACACACACACACACACACACACACTATCACTGGTGATTCTCAGTAGATACTAAACAACTGTGGAAGAGACTGAGTCTAGTGATGTCAAGATTCTTCAGAGACTTTGAGGAATATGTTAGCTCTCTGTTATTAAAAGCAGGCCTAATTATAAAATTAAAGTTACATAAAAGCATTTAAACCCTATGTAAGAAGTTTCCCCACAGGAGTTAGATGATATGTAAACAGAATTTCTTAGGATATATCCCATCAATTCAAGTAAAATTTTTCTTGACACAAAATCATTTAAGGCAATGGTGATAAACTGTTTATTATTCTGAGGTGAAGCTGGCTTTTGCTTGTTTTCATGAGTTCAAGACTTGTACCTTGTACCCATGTTGGGCATGTGCTCCACCACAGCTATATCACCAGCCACTCCCTCGTGTTTGGATGAATGAATATTCTAGCACAGAAACCAGAGACTGAAAACTGAGATAAAGCTTTCATGACTGAGGGGAAATATGAGCTTCTGCTTCGATGACTAAATGCCCTTTCCTTCCGAAGGCTGAGCATGTCTGCCTGCCTATACATAGACACACACTAATGAACATCCTGACTTCCACACTTCTAGAAACCCTGATGTGGTGAGTTCTACAACAGGAAGAGCTGGCTGTACCACTTTCAAAGCGGTTCTCTTGCCTGTGATGAGACTATATTTAAGATGCAGGATATTCCAACTGCTTCAAAAGTTCCCAACCCTACTCACACTAACGTTCTACCATCATGGCTGGGAACAACACAGGAAACACCTGATACTGAAGGAAGTTGGTTTTATCTGCTTGCCACCAGTCTCCCACTGGACACTTCTTCTTGCTCCTGCACAGTTCTCCTAGCTCTTCAGTCTAGCTCTCTAAGTATGGGACTTCTTAGAGTAATGCTGAACCCACTGTGACAACTCTAAAAATGCTGCATGGATGAGCTAACAAATCTGAACGTTAGTTATGAACTAATAAATATGAGGACAAAGGTTAGCAATAGGAAAGAAGAAAATGAAAACAATGAATTTGTGCTGTAGAATAAAAACCTTTGGTGAACATTAAAAAGAATTTGCCTATGAATGGCTACAAAGTTTCAGAAATGATTCCCTAACATGAGGAGTGGGGATGAGCTTGAATGCCTGTAGACAGGGAATAAGCACCTGATTTTTTCACTGATTTAAGCACAGCTGCACACTGTTTTTTACACCAGAGTCCAAAACAGAAAAAAAACTTTTAGCTGCACACTATATAACCTCTCAGTGTATCTAAGAGACAAGGTATAAACAAGCTGCATGAGTCTGTCACCAGTGTAGCAAGGTTTACTGTGGTACAGTAAACCCTGGTTTTTGATGAGTAGTACGAATACACTGAAAAGTACCAATGGTAAGTTCATGAACAGCAATTGATTATAATTCATAAGCCTTGTAGACTTACATAATTGAATGTGCTGCACTTCTACATAAGCACACATGAAGACCTGCTTGTCTCAGCCCCAGCAACCCCAGAGGAATACATGCATGTGAGGACTATGAGAACACTAGGTTCCAGGGGGCGTTCATCTCCATTATAGTGAGTGATCAAATATAAACTGCTGTCAAATTGCGGCAACAAAGTTTGGCACGTAACTCCATAAGACCCCATTTTCCTCATCAGTAATACAAAGAGACGGATCTACACTAGCTTAGTGGAGAAGTAGAGTGTGAGACAGAAGTTCATGAACAGGACTTTTCTGGGGCGTGGTCTGTGGTGAGCATCTGTACGAGAGGGCAGAGACGCCCTGTCCCTGTAAGGTCCCTCAGGCCTTAACAAGTCTTCATCAAATAGTCACTGAGTGTCGACTGCTTGTTCAGTGTGACCTGGACAATACAGACAGACAGGCCTCTTCAGATGAGGCGACAGAGCCTCAGCCGTGAGCTGTGAGTGAGCAGCACTCTTGGCAGCATGCATCTTAAAGCTGGGAATCTGTAGCGCACTAAGAGACAAAATCAAATCTAATCAATACATATCTACTACCTCCAAGACAAAATAATGCATGCTGAAAGCTTTGATAGACATCAAGTTAAGGGCAGGCAGAACAGTTCTGTGTCAGCACTAGTCAAAAAGTGTTAACCAAATCGGGCATATTTAACCTTCTGGAGAAAAGACAATGCCTTTATTTTGATCAGGAGTATATATAATAGTTAACTGTTCTCTTCGTTCACACAAATATAAACACACATATATGTGTGTGAGTTCCTAGTAGATTTATAAAAAGGACGTCTTAATATTTTTTAAGATAAACTAACACAGCATTGCAACATATAAATTATAAAGTTTAAATGTTCAAAGCATTTAAAGTTTTCTATTATTTTGATACTGTGATAATTCCTTGGTAATTTTGAAGTAAAATTATAGTTCAATTATTTGTACTTGAGGCCTTCGGAATATCTCAAAAAGGAAAGACAAAGTGACAAATGTGGATGTCAAGTGAAGTTAACTAATCTATAAAAGAGGAAACAAACAAGGAAGCAAGATAGTGAGCAATAAATAGACAAGCAAACCGGCCATCCAGAGTCACTGAGGTGAGGAGGGCAGAAGTCACCTTCATAAAGACTAAGTGCTGTGCTGCCACCTAGCAGGCAAAGCTGGTATGACCTCGCAAAGGCTGGACACAGCCTCAGAAAACAAGACACATTATTTCCTGGCAATACTCTCACAATATAAAGTTTAAGTTCTATCCGCTAGTTTAGATAATGGCTAAATGATCAAATATTTCTGCACTAAAATAGACAGCTCAAACTACAGCACTAGTCCTGGGAAGCTCAGGTCAACCCTATTGCATGTTTTAAAAATGCTCAAATGCTCTCTGGGGGCTGGAGAGATGGCTCAGCGGTTAAGAGCACTGGCTGTTCTTCCAAAGGACCCAGGTTCAAATCTCAGCACCCACATGGAAGTTCACAGCTGTCTGTAACTGCTGGGTGTGGTGGCTCATGCCTTTCATCCCAGCACTCGGGAGGTAGAGGCAGGCGGATCTCTGAGTTCTAGGCCAGCCTGGTCTACAAAGTGAGTCGAGGGCAGCCAAGGCTACACAGAGAAACCCTGTCTGGAAAAACAAAAATAAATATGTAAGTAAGTAAACAAACAAACAAACAAACAAATAAATACATTTTTTAAAAATGCTCTCTGTACTGAGCTTTCTCCACAAGGCTGTAGGCTGCCATTTACATTCTCCAGAAGGAAGACAAGCAATTTCCAGTTCTACCCTCCATTTACTCTTTCCCCAAACCTACTTGGAGTCTCAAGTGAATCCTAAATAAAACATGTGCTGAGTAAAAGACAGGAAGAAATACATGGTGTGCTGGGTTTGGGGTAGAGGTTCAAGACTACACTTAAGGATATCCTCCTCAAATGAGCTCTGGGCATCTGTAGTCCAGGAAGTGAGGCCTAATCTTCTTTGTTTTAACAGCTAAACTTCCCCCTGAAACTCCATCACCTCTATAATGCATTCTTGACCTACTAAGGTCAATACTTTACAAAGCTCTGAAGTCAAAGAGTAGGTGAATCCTTAGTTAAGTACACACACACACACACACACACACACACACACACACACACACACACA
>CAJQZJ010032315.1:2251884-2352659 GCA_907164525.1 Lophiomys imhausi | reverse complement strand
CACGTCTGACACAGCCTGTGTGCCTGGTGAAAGACAGACTTTAGACTCAGGCCCCTGTCCTGAGCTGAGCAGAAGTTTGTAAAATTCCAATGCCCTGACCTGCCAGCCTTCTTATCACTGCATTGTTACACCACCACCCCCTTCCCATTGCTGTTGCTAGGAAATGACTAACACAACCGCCCAGCCCCAGGGTCTCCTTGAAGTCTCCCACCTGCCCAGTCCCAGAGATAGGAAACTCTCCAGTCCCGGAGATAAGGAGCTTTCCTTGGACAAACAGCCAGGCCAAAGTTCCTGATTCTCTAAGAAAAACCCCTTCCCAGGAATGCACACCAATGACTAAGCCATCCTCCCCAAAATGTATATAACCCAAAGCTTTGCAAAGTTAGGGGTTGCCACTCCCTTGGGGGTTGGCCACGCTTGTCAGAACAATAAATTCCTCTTGCTTTTTTGCATTGGTTCAGTGTCTGTTTCTCATTGAGGGTCTGCAGGAAGATGGGGGGGGGGGGGTGAGCCTTCCAGTTGAATGCTAGATAGTTACAGTCTCACAGTTAAATTTTAAGTTGTTTAGAATTAAAAGGATGCTCTAGGTCTAAGAAGATGTTTTTAAGTTGGTAATGCAAGTTAGGATGGAAACTGAGTTTGGTACAGAATTTTAAACTCATTGAGATAGATAATAGAATATTAATATCAGTTGCCAAACATGCAAGGACTGGACATTGGGAATGTACGTTATACCTTATAATTTTCATAATTGTGGCCTAACAATTTATTCTTACTGTTTTGAATTGTATTTATGTTATAAAAAAAGAGCATTTTATTGGACTAAAAGGAGGAGCTGTTAGGAGAAAAAGATGTATCTTAAATTAAAAAAAAAAAAAAAGAAGAAGACGCAGATAGGAAGGTGGGACCTGGAGGGGGATGAGGGAAGGGACTATGATTGAGATGTAAGTTGAAGAAATAAATAAATGTTAAAAAAAAGACAAAAATATTACCTAAAGAAATGTAAATCTTGCAACATAAATAACTCCAGAAATCTCAATAAAATAAAAAACATAAGAATTCTAATGAGTATTTAAAACAATATCAACATGTGTTCAGAATCAGAATAAAAGTGCACACATCAGACCCAGTTAAGTAGTTTACTTAGAAATCCTTCTAAATAGACAGTGGTCAGTGCCCAGAGTAAACATGTGACTAAAGTCAGAGTATTAATTTACTTCTATAAGAACATGTCCATTGGCTTTTTAACATTATTTATACAATTTTTCTTCCAGAAATACTTAAGAACAAGATACATATTTCAAGAGATAAACGAAACAGAAAAAACAAAAAGGCAAAAGCCCACAAGGGAGAATGAGATGTATGTTTGTCTCCCTGGGAGTCTTAGATGGCATCTATCAGATATAAGGGCTCACTCACTTGTACTCTAATCAGGCTAGTTATATGAAATGCCTTAGAAAAAGTGCATGTGAAGTTCTGTTTCAAGTTGTTGATTAGGGGAGTCCAAAAACAGTATAGGTTATTCCCATCGGCTCTTGTTGCCTCCCAGAACATGAAGGTAAAACCCTGTTGCTGAAGACAGCACAAAATTCAGACAGAAAACAGGAAAGAACTGAACTGGAACTGACTTGAAAGTCTCCCCCATGAGACCTAGCTCTCAGAGCATCTGGGGGTGCTATGTGATCAGTAGGCCTACTTAGCTGTAAGGCCTACACACCATAACAATTAGCAACATGACAAGATGCCTCCAAGCATGCAGGAGACACATTTACACTTTGGAGCAACGAACAGCAATCTAATTAGACTTAAGACTCCCTTCTATAGTAGGGAATTCATATCTGGTATTGTAAACCTAGCCAACTATCAGAGGCTAGTGAGTTCACGGATCCTAGAGGAGAATGTCCTACTGCTTCTTTTCTGAACCAGTGTAATTTCTAACTGAGTTCCAAATACTTACCCTTGCAGCCACAAATAAATGTAGTCCACACCCTTCATCAAAGAAGATTCTTTTTGCAGCAAATAGAGAGCATTACAGAAATCCACAATTGGTCGAAACGCAGAAAACAACTGACTGTGGGACCCCCAGGCCCAACTGATAGATCCACATACAATCCCTATACTTAAGCTCAGGGAACAGCTCAGAAGAAGAGGCAGAAAGATTGTAAGAGCCAGAGGACCAAGAAGCGTGCTGGGAGATAGTATCTTCTATATATTACAGGGAAGCTGCACCCATGAAATCTCAAAACAATCGTCACCTAAACAAGTCTTGTACAGTTTCAATGCCAGTTACACATCAGCGTGGATGAAGGAAATCTCAAAAGGTCCCAACCATAAATGTGGAGCTCTGGGCAACTGATGGCTACCAACAGAGTGATTCAGTCTTCTCAGTGGAGAGACCCTGTAATGACCTAATCCCAAGTGGTCAGCCTTGAACATATATACATAAAAGCAATGATAAGTTAAATCAACAGGTTGTACTCATATACAAATAGGTGTGTGTGTGTGTGTGTGTGTGTGTGTATAATAAGAGGTCATGAATTTGACAGGGAGTATAGTTGAGTGGTGTCGAATGAAACACAGGGAAGAGGGGAAGGTGTTAAAAGGATGTAAGTAAAATGCTCATGTATGGAATATATATATTCCTATGGATATATTTATGAATATATATGAACATATACATGAATGCATATATGAACAAAGTATAATGATGTTATGTATGAAGATGTATTTATTTATTTATTGCTTCAGGTTACATCTCTATAAAAAGAAAGAAAAAAAAAGTCACTCTTTGGTTTTAATTCAATAAACTGTTTTTCACATTAAGCACATAGCATATTATTTAAAGCATTGGTTCTCAACCTTCTGAATGCTGTGATCTTTTAATACAATTCCTCATGTTGTGGTGATCCGTAACCATAAAATTATTTTATTAGTACTTCATAACAGTAATTGTGCTACTGTTATGAATTGCACAGCAGCAGCAACAGCCAGACTGCTATGTATGTATATGGTCAAGCTTCACTTACAATCTCAAACTTTAGGAGTGGAGTTTACTACCTACAAAGCCCCAACTTAACCAGTTGTTAGAATAATGGACATAGATGAGAAACCAGAAACACTGGATTCCACTATTAACTAATTAAGTGATTTAGACAAGTTTTGGGAACATTGAATCACTGCAAAATAGTAGTCAACACAATTTTCATAAGGACTGGTTGGGATGCTATAGCCATCGGAATTTTAACTGATAATACGTAAAAGCTAAATCCTTTTATTACAGAGCACCCATGTCAGAACTATGATGTCACAGTGCCAGCAACAACACAAATATCTGGTAATTAGACTTTAAAAACCATATTCTTATTTTCATTAATAGACTTTCACATTCCTCGTATATCATCGATAACTAACTGGCAGGGAAGACATGAAAATACAGGGTACAACTCTATGAGCTTGAAATTTAAAATAAAGGGAAAAACATTCAAACTCACTGAACTGTTGGATGCTTCCTAAACTTTTCCCACCCATAATTTCTTTTCATCTCCCAAATTTTTATAAAATCTCTGGTATACAG
This sequence comes from Lophiomys imhausi, assembly GCA_907164525.1. Classification (NCBI taxonomy): domain Eukaryota; kingdom Metazoa; phylum Chordata; class Mammalia; order Rodentia; family Muridae; genus Lophiomys; species Lophiomys imhausi. The sequence continues at coordinate 2,349,085 of CAJQZJ010032315.1, read as the reverse complement.
ACATATAAAATAGGTATACAAATGCAATATTTAATAATTGAAACACTATGTTACACATAAGTTTTATCACTTATTAAAGATGAATCCATATTTGCATACTGATAAGATAGATGGAAGTACTTGCTCATTTTTAGGCAATTAAATCATGGTGGAACATTTGTTATTTTAGAACACAGAATATCTTCAAAGCTTTAAGATCTGAACATCTAATTCTATAATTGTCAATGTTCAAAACGTACTTTGTCTATGTATGTTGTACAAAACTGCATAAATACTTTTAGGGCCTATGGTGGTTTGAAGTATATTGGCCCTCATAGGCTTATATTTGTTTTCTAGTTGGTGGAACTATTTTGGGAATCACCAGGAGGCGTGGCCTTGTTGGAGGAGGTGTATCCCTTTGGATGGCCTTCAGGTCCAGTGTATCTCTCTGCTTCCAACTTGTAGATCAGGATATAGCTCTCAGCTACTTCAGCACCAAGCTTGCCTGCCTGCCATCATGCTCCCTGCTGTTAATAACGACTCAGCTCTGAAACTCTGAACAACCTCCAACTAAATGCTTTCTAGGTTGCCTACTCATGGTGCTTCTTCACAACAATAAAAAAGTAACTAAGATGTAGGTTGGTACCAGGGACCAGGGTATTGCTGTGTCAGACCTGACCGTGCTGCTTTTTGAATATGGGAAACATCGGGACCTTGAACAGGAAAGTTTCTGAATGCTGCAACTAAGGCTTAATGAGACCCCTTGGAAGACGTTAGTGCTGAAAGCAATGTGGATTATAGAGGCCCAGCTCAAGAGGATTCAGAGGGGACTAATATTAGTAACTAGGATAGAGACCATTCTGGTGATATTTTGGCAAAGATTGTGATTGATTTTTGCCCTTGTCCTAAGAATCTGCCTGAGAATAAGTTGACGAGTTTTGGATTAATGTCCTTAGTAGGGGAGACTTCAAGACAGGTTAGGGTGGCTCTGTTGTGTGGTAATTAGTGATCACTGATATGCAGATCTTCCGTAAAGAACAAACAGGGCAAAAAAATATAAGCACATTTTGAGGATCAAAAGAGCACCAGGAAATGTAATGCCATGTTGGAGCCTTGGTTTGTGCAGAAAGACATAAAGGGCAAGGGGGTGGTGTGTGTATAAAGGACATCCTTAGGGCAAGACCCCACCCAACTAATCCTGCAAGCTGTGGGAAGAGAGGGCCTAAGAATTGAAGGAAAGTTTACACAACAAAGAAAAGCATCAACAAATCAAATCTTACGTAAATGTAATTCAAGGAGCAGAAGTGAAGGAGTTGTGGATCTTCCTCCTTGGTTAAGGAGAGCAGCTTAAACCAGGTATGTGACAGGGGAGTGTGTCCCTGCATGGAGGTCCAGAGAGGGCTTGAGTGAAGCTGTTAAAGTCAAGTGTGGACCATGTTGGAGATTCCAAGATGTTGAAGGTGTCAGAACCCTGTGATGTCTACTGAGGAGAGCTGCATTCAGGACGCAGAACCAGCTCAAGAAAGAAAAGTGTCTTCCAGACAACAAAGCTGGAAGGAGTGGGACATCTGAAGAGCCATCCAAGTCTTTCACACTGGACATAGAGCTAGGATTTGGACTTTACCCTGCTTAGTTTGTTTTGCTTTTATCCAGTATTTTCTCATTATACACATTTTCCTCCTTTCTAGAATGGTTGTGTACATTATATGCCATTGTATGTTAGAAGTCTATACTGTGATTCTGATTTTACAGAAGGTTACAGTTAAGAGATTGCCTTGTATCTCAGAAAAGACTTTAAACTTTTAACTAGTGTTAAAACCTGTGAAGCAACATGGGGACTTTTGAAGGTGGAGTAAATGTACTTGCATTCTGAAATGACTACAAGCTTCTGGGGACCAAAGAGAAGAGTGTATGGTTAAGAGTGGGAATGACCCCCATAGGTTCTCATGTTTGTTTGAAAGCTTGCTCCACTGGTAGGATCATTTAGGAAAGGACTAGGAGGTGCAACCTTGATGGAGGAGGTGGTGAGGTTTCAAACGCCCACGCCATTTGCAGTTAGCAGCACTCTGTCTGTTTCCTACTTGCAGATGAGGATGCGAGCTCTCAGCTACTGCTCCATCCAGTCCACTGCCAGCCTGCCTGCTGCCATGACTGGTTACAGACTCACCCTCTGAAACTATAAACCGACCTCTTGTAAGTTCCCTTGCTTATAGTGTCTCCTCACAAAAATGGAAAAGTAACTAAAACAGGGCCATTTCTACTATTATCTGACATTTAAGTGAAATATTTGAGCAAGGCAGTAATGTCACATGCCCTTAATCCCATCACACTGGAGGCAGAAACAGGCAGATCTCTGAATTCTACACCAGACTAGTCTAAACAATAAAGTCAGGGCAGGACCCCTACTGGTAAGATAAGGCTACTTGCTAAAGACACATTTTTTTCCTTGAAGGTACTATGTAAGTTTTTGCTTAGTAATAAATAATAATGTCCTTACTAATCTAATAGATAAATACACATAATCTTAAATGTATATAAGGAGAAAGGAGTGATAAACCAGACTCCTTAGGTGTGGGGCTCCCATGGGACAACTGGTACCAAGAGGCATTTTGCCATAAAACAGATATATTCTGTTAGTTAATGTAAAGATCCAGAGTTAGGCTGGGGGAGGAACATGAAAGCTGCATGCCTCTCAATGCCAATAGTTAAGAAAAGCTAACATAAAATAGCATATGCTACTCTGAAGAAATCTCAAGAATAGAGCTCCCATGGGAGAATTGGAACTCAAAATACTACAAAATGGTTTATTAATATTATTGTTTAATAAAGGCAATTCAATTAATTAAATTCATTCCTTGATCCCAAAGCTTGGGAGAAAAGAAAAAAACAGGTTCCTTATGATTTTGAGGTCAATCTAATCTATAGGGCTCTACAGAGCAAGTCAAGACAGCCCAAGCTACAAAGAGAAAACCTGTCTCAATAAAGATAGATATATTCACACAGAAATTAAATCTCCAAGGAAAAGAGAAAAAGAAAAAAAATGTGTGTGTGTGTGTGTGTATATATGCCACACCCGCCTCGCCAGCAGTGCAGGCTACGACCGCTGTGTGACAAACATGCGTGTTGTACGGCTGGGGGGTTCTTCTGGGCTTTTCCAGGCCCTAAAGAATGACCCATTAGCCAAAAGGGGTGCTGGACGGAAGCCTGGATATTTGTGGGGGCGAATCATCAGGTCTCCTGGGGAGCTGGAAAGGTTGGGGATGTTCGGAGGGCTTGGTTTCACTTTTGGATGCTTACTTTATCTCATAGCTTATACAAGATTTCCAAGAAGTGCAGTACTTGAAAAAGGAACTTAAAATACGCTGTCTACCCCTAAACAGATGGCAACAGCCCCACAAAAAGAAAGACTAGATGTTTCAAAAAACCCAAACATTATACTAACTATGAATAATTCAGATGCAGATAATAGTCCTTTACAACAGTTTGTACAAATAATACAGAACAATTCTAATATGCTAGTACATGAAGCTATTAATCTTCTACAGGAAAAAGAGTTAGGATCTCAGCCAAGATACAAAAAAAAACGGAGAACATTAACAAATAAATTCTATGTACCTGGTGTTCCTATGAAAATGATAGATGATGGTAAAAGAATAGCTTAGGTTTCATGAAAAGACTTAGGAGATCATGTCCTCCCTGGTAGACATTTAATAAAGCTAAAACATTAGATATTGTTAAAGCTATCAAAAAACATTCCAATACTTGCTAATGTAATAGAGAAAGCAAATAAGCGTTCATGGTTATGAAAAACTATTGAGGAAGTAAAAAGAGATTTAGAAAAAAGACATTGAAATACTGGTCTGTTTCAAAATGAAACACAATGGTTAGAAACTGTCCGGTTCGTTGACCACAGTCAATTGGGCCACCAAGAAGCTCAATGTTCCTTCCAAGATCAACAGGTATTTCTTAGCAACATATGTTTATGCTTTTGGCTATGTAACTATGATCACACTTCCTGATTTTACTGTATAAATTCTGCTTTGAAAAAAAGTAAAACTTTGCAGCAACACTAAAACTTCTCTTGAGTTGTGTTGTCTGTCATGCCGAATCCGCTCCCCACCTAAAAACTTCTTAAAACCTGGTTCGGTTGCTGAGACCACTACACCGTGGTCTACAGCATATATATATATATATATATATATGCATGACTTTGATCGCAAAACGTGAAAGACAAAGACAGAGATGGATAGGTTCCTTCAGAGTTTGAGGTCAACTAATCTACAAACAGAATGGGCTACACAGAAAATACCTGTCTCAATCAATTTATGTCAACTGTACACAAGAACACTTAAATTCCATATAGTCTTGTGCTGAATTTTCAACCAAAAATGATATATATAGTCATATATATGTAATAATAATTGAGATGAGGGGGAATAGGGAAGGGTTTGTGACTGAGATGTAACTTGAAGAAAAAAAAATAAAGTACTTATATAAAAAATAAATAATAATAATAATAATAATTGAGATGTTAATAATAATGATGGTTTTATTTATCCCTTTTATGGGAAATCAAAATATAGCAGACTATGGACTGCTAATTTTAATATAATTATAGCTATAGACTCCAAAATGGAGGACAAAGGCTATGTGATTTTGGGAGAGAAGCTTTATTGTTTATGTCAATTGGAAAGAAAGGCTAAGTCTTCCATCCATTGACAGAAATCAGATTTGACTGGAAAGGTCTCCTAAGATCTTGGCTACAAACAAAAGAACAAACATGTAACTTATATTTGCTGATTCCACTATGTGGGAACAGCTCAGACTGAATAAAACATAAATATACATATTTTTTGTATATGTATATATGTGTATATAAATACATATATATGTATATATATACACACACACATAGCCAATAAAAATCTTGTTGGCTACATAAAACTCACATGACTTATTATCACATGCGATCCTTTCATATAGCATGAATGGAGTCTTACCAATGTCTCTCTTCTGCTTATCTGACTATAAGAGATAGATAGGGGGTCTTCAAAAACCTCAAGAGATCTGCAGAATATGGCATTCAAAGATGTTTTCTTAAGATTTTTTTGATATCGAGACATGTCAGTTCCTGACAGCACCCCCTATTCTACTCCAAGTAGAAGGTTGATGCTGTAATGTATGGAGAGAAAATGGGAACTGTCCAGGCAGTCACTGGTATGTTATTTCTTAGTTTTGGAAGCTGCAGGCCCTGCACTTCCTATATAATCAGATATATTTACCCCTCTCAGGTCTCTGAGGTGGTTGGAGAACAGATAGATAGAGTCTCATAGTTAAATTTTGAGTTGTTTAGGAATCAAGAGGGTGTTCTGGATCTAAGAAGATGTTTTTAAAATTGTGATGTAAGTTAGTATGAAAGCTGAGTTAGATATAGAACTTTAAACTCATGGACATGGTTAGATAGTAGAATGTTAAAGTCAGGTGCCAAATACATATGGACTGGACATTGGGAATGTATGCTAAGCCATATAACTCTCATAATTGTGGCCTATTTATTTCTGTTGTTTTGTATTGTATTTATTGTTATAAGAGAAAGAACCATTTGTTGGACTGAAAGGGGGAGCAGTTGGGGGAAAAAGATATACCTTAAACTTAAAAAAAAAGGGAAGAGGATGGGGAGTTGACGGGGAAGAGGGTGGGAGGGTGGGACTGGAGGGGGGATTAGGGAGGGGATTGTGATTGAGATGTAACTAGAATAAAAAATAAATTTAAAAAAAGTTTCTCTTCTACTCAAAGAGCAGAAAATCTTCCTTAATCGATCTGTCCCAGGCATTTCTGTAATTACAGAACTATATGTTACTTGTGAGAAATTACATATTTTCAGAAAAAAAGGACCAGACACCGAAGAAGACAAGACAAGTAGCCCAGATGGTCCAGCCTCACAGACTATTCCAGCCAGGATTTCAGTCAAGCCCTGAACTTTCCTACCCAAAGTTCAGCTTCAGACTACAAACTGCTCAGGACACTTAAATTGCTGAGCACATAGAAACTGGACAACAAATGTTACTATTAACTTGCTTAATCATTTTTTCCATTTTATTTGGGCCTCCAAACAGGTTTTCTATACATCCCAACTCAGTAGGAAACAATTTTAAGAGAGCGATGCCCCATTCTCAAAAGGTGGGGTATATTAATATTGTCTATTAATACAAAAATAAGGTTAAATTTTGATTCTCAAAATAAGGTTATCTTTTGACACATTGATACAGAATTTTGTATATTAATACAAAAATAAGGTTAAATTTTGATTCATTGGTATAGAATTTTATATTTTGACACACATATATGTATATTTCAACTCTTATATAGGATATGATAAAAAATATTTAAGTTCAAAACTTTAGACACACCAAGATAGATGTTTTTCTTCTACAAAATTGCCTACTTCAAATAAGCTAAACATTATGTGTGTAACTTTTACACACGATTATCTTGACTGTTTCATATTTGTTCTTACTGTTTTTTACTATATGAATTTTTAAAAGATTAGCCTTTTTATTAGACAAAAGGAAGGAATTGATGGGTTTGAGAAAAGATGGCTTGGAACATTGGCACAGTGTGGAGAAAAACAGCTCTGGGAATGTATGTACATATGGGGTTTTGTTTGGGTAATAGAATTATAAGCTATCTTAGATGGGCTAAGATTACACAATCCAGGCTAAGGCTTGATAAAATCCATCAGGTGTGTGTGATTATTTATAATGGTGGCTAAGGATTAACACTGCCAACCAATTAAATATAGTCTAAGTACTGGTAAATAAGTTAACAATTCATTTCTGCAACACACTTTGTAGTGTGTATGCTCTGTGTTCAGAAGTTGGGGTTTAAGTTCTATGAATAACTAAGGACAAACATTAAAGAAAACAGACATTCAAGTTAAGTCTTTGAGTGAAAGACTCCTATCCAGCATATGTTTTCTTTTGTACTTTCCTTTAGTGTTACTATAATCTTAGTTTAAATTTCTATTCTTTAAAATGTGTTCCAAAATGTCCAATGCCTGGGAAATAAAAGAAGCCAACAATTTAACAGCAAAATCTGTCAGGGCCATTTTGCTTTAGAGGCATTAGCTTCGTGGGGACACTCACCAGTTTAATATCGATGCTAGTAGCTCCGGCATCCAAGGAGTTTTCAATGAGCTCTTTCACAACACTGGCTACTGAAGTGATTGTCTGAGAACTGGACAGGAGGCGGACTGTGGCTGCAGGCAACTGTTTCATCCTAACGCTCAGCAGAGTAGCTAGAAAAGAAATATAAGGCATTAAAAATAAGAACTTTTAAAGATTCCTGGCTCATAGAACAGACAATAATAACAGATGATACTGTAAAAGCTCCCTTGCCTTGAGCTATCATGGATGCAAAGCTTGACTTTAAGCTCACATAGTATGAGATAATTAATTTCTTACTAATATCCTTTTAGAAACAGGTACCAGTACCGTCTCCATTTTGTGAGATGACTGGGACATGAAAGAAGAAATTAAGTTCATTCAGTTACTAAGACATAGGGTCAAGACTTTGTTACAGGAAATGCTGAAACATGTAATTAGTTAACTCTCACAAGTGCACAATGACCTAACAGCTCTAAAACAAATTCAAGAGACAGACTTTCAGGTAAGATGGAAGACTGGAAGCTCCCTCCATGTGACTGGTGAAGTAGAAGCATAAGAATCAGAAAAAAAAAAAAAAAGGACCAGAAGACATGCAAAGAGCTAGAGGGAGAAGAGAAAAAGAGGGAAGTGGCACGCGGGTGGGGGGCATTTGTTTTGAGTAACAACAACAAAATAATAAAAATAAAAATGTTAAAAAGTAAGACAAAAAACACTTTATTTGCAAAGAGAGAAAGAGAAGAGCTTTGGGAATTCACTCACTAACGACAGAACAGCCAACTAGGTGTGGAGGGAGAGATGGGCCAAAGGCAGCAATACAGTGCTGCCCACAGCAGGGGAAAGAGAATCAGAAGACCATCCCAACACAGATTCTCCTCCTGGCACAGACTAAGTCTGAGCCATCAAGAGAGAGCTACTCACCAAGGCCTTACTTCCTACCTGGGAGGGATACAAAACCAACAGATGCACAAATCACAATACATAAACAAAATACTCCATAGGAAAAGGAACACAATTCCTCCACAAGATCGTACTGAGAGGTCTTTTGTTTGAGGCTCACAGGGGACCCTGAAACAGACAGTCCTTTTGGGTAAAAGATTTATTCCAAGAACTAACACCATGGAAAGACAGCGCAGCATGCAGGCCTATGAGAGTTCAGACCCATGACACAGAGCGGGCCCTTTCTTATAACGCTGTTTAATCTGATCATCAAAATTTTAAAATCAACAAAGACACTTGACAGTTAAATTATTCCATACATCTAATGGACTTAGTGGTCAAGGTTGCACAGAAGATGTTCTATCCAACAAATACAGGGCACATATTCTCAACAGCCATGAAAACTTCTCTAAACAGACAACGCTGTGGGTCACACACTAAGATTTAAAGAATCAAATAATCTGCTGCTTATCAGACCTTAATGGAAAAGAACTAGAAATTAACAGCAAATCAAACTAAAGAAGCTATAAAGGCTTTTGGAAACTGAACGGTAGATTTTAGAATGACTAGAAATCGGAGAGGAATTTTGGTTTTTGGTTTTTTTTTTTTTTTTTTTTGTTTCTCTGTAGCCTTCTCTGTCCTGGACTCAGGGTTACCAGTCTGGCCTCAGACTCACAGAGCTCTATCTGCCTCTGCCTCCTGAGTGCTGGGATTAAAGATGTACACCACTATGCCTAGCTCAGAGAGGAAAAATTTTAATTTTCTAGAATTGAATGAAAACAAGTTACAAGAGCCTTTGGGATATAACTAGAACAATTTTTAAAAGAAAGTTTAGAGCTTTGAATGCTTACATTAAAAGAGCAGGGAGCTCTCAAGTAACTAGCAAATAATACAACTTAAAATCTTGGACAAACTGCAACAACCCAAACCCAAAGGTAGTAGAGAGCAAACAACAAAGATCAGGACAGGGGCTGATAAATATGTTTGTGTGTGTGCGTGTAAAGAGCAATGCACAAAGTCAGTCAAAGAATTGTTCATCTAAAAAAAAAAAAAAGAAGATTGACAAAGCCCTGGCCAAACTAAAACGATGAGAAGATCCTAATTAATAAAGTTAGAAATAAAATAGGTCATGTGACAAGAGTCTAATGAAATAAAGATTAGGTTATACTCTGAAAACTTACTGTGGTGCTTTGAATAAGAATGACCCCTATAGTCTCAAGCATTTGAACACTTACCTATAGGTGATTTTAAAATTACTCTAACCCTCATCTAACATAATGACGTATAGTAGGGTCTTTATGTTTGCCTTTAAAAATGCCTTACCCCTGAGCTTGGGCACTGTTAGGCCAGAGGCTTTGGGACAAAGGCAAGATGTCTATATCCTTCTCTTCTGACCAGGACCCCGTGCTTTTCAAAGCCCGTGTGAAACACTGGACAAAGCCAGCTTCTAGTTTCAGATTCCAAAGTGACCACTGGATCTAAGACCTAACTACAGGGCCCTAACTTATCAAATAAGGTTATCACCCCAGTACCTCACAATCACCTCAAACCACCCCCAATTACCCTTTAAGAAGTCCCTACCCCAGCCCAGCCTCGGAACTTCACTAACCTCCTCCTTGAAGTTGATGAACCCATCAGAGGGCTGCACTCAATAGACCTGCCTTTTATTATTATTATAAATCAACTCAATTCAGTTTATTATGTAAGTGGAGAGACCATTCAGGCACCAAAAGAATTTTCAGAGGCATGACTCCACTCTTGATCTGGTCATCAACAAAAAGAACTAAAATTTTTAATTGCCTTAATCAAAGTGGTTGTCAATACCTATCTCATGGGCACTCTGCAAGAGCAGCAAGTACTCTTAACCTCTGAGCATCTCTGAAGTCCAGGGAAAGCGATCTATGGAAGGGGAAGGAAGTAAAATAAAAGAGGGTAATGGAACACATGTGTCATGAAAACGCATGTGTCAAAGTATAACACATGTATAAATGAAAATGCCATAACAAAAACCATACCTTCCATGCCAACTTAAATAAACAAGACTGAATGTCCACAATAGCATAAGTGGGAGAAAACTGCTGCTTTTCTATTTCTCTCTCCAAGGGTTTTGGGTATAACGTGTACAATCTGATTTCCTTCCTATTAAAGAACAACTGCCTGCTGGAATTGCCTGCTCAAACTCAAGGTATTCCTCTCAGGTATTAACCACAAAGTCAAATCCAAATGAAATGAGTTCTTATTTCTCATAGATTCTTCCGTCTTTCACATTCAGTCCCTCCCTCCCTTATGAAATCTACCATGTTAAACACTGTGTTGAGCTCCTCATACATGAACTGCTTTTAATCTGTAAGTATGAAAATGACATGCTATGCCAGTATTCATGATCTTATCACCACTTTAGATGTGTAAAATAAATGTAAATGTCCATCTTGCCCCACAAAATAAGGACAAAAAGCTAGGAAGTAGTAAGGAAGGTTCTATACATGATTTCCTGACAATATACCACAAAACACAGCCAGAATCACAAGCTTACTTGGAGGCCAGTACAACTCAAACACTACTACAGGGATGTCTGCCCCACAACTGCTCAGCCTCAGGCTTATGCCACCCACTTCCTCACCAGTCAAAGCACCCTGGGCTCTCTGATGAACTCAACTCATATGTATCTTTACAAACTTCCCTTGGCCTCAACTCTGCAAATATGTATTGAAGACCTTTTTAGGATAATAAAAGGGGATAAAAACAGAATGACTGAGTGATTGGACATGATTACTTCTCAAAAGTTAAGAGGTTTTTACCTTAAATATATTTCCTTAAATGTCCTGGTCCAAACTCATATCAGATCACTGAGTCATAGAAAGCAGTGGAACCATGGAGACAATTGAATTTCAAAGACTTCTTAAAAATCACCAGTGAGCTGTCAATAATTGAAGAACGATTAAGAACTGCTGAAATGTGTATAATGTATGATATGCCTGGTTGTCAATGACCACATGAAGCTGGCACCTTGGGGTGTGGATGATTGAGCCATGTGACTTAACAGTTTCACTGGCACATCATTGGTCATGTAAATGTTTTGAAGCTCTACAATGCCTTTTTAGACCACTGAGCTCTTTTAGATTGGCAATCAAGAATCTAGAATCTCTGCCCTTAGAGGGACTGCAGATGTGGCTGCTTTGTCACATGTGTGTCAGTAGGTGGCAGAGAGGAGAGAAGCTATGTCTACATTCAGTGGTCTGACCTATGAACATCTGAATGAATAGTAGCTTAACATTCCTGGGAGCAGGAGCAAGCTAGATACCAGCACCACTTCGGCAAACATGGGGCCCAGAAGCCTGTGTGGACTACCAGTCCAGCACCAGACAAGCATCAGATGGGCCCCCAGGACAGGAAGCAAGCCAGAGATTAGGGGAACTCTGACTGGCCCTGAATTAAGAGGCTGTGAGTGAGCTAGCCCATAAGATGTGTGGGAGAGCCAACCCAGACTTTTGTCAGCTTTGTGGTGGTGGTGGCAAAGGAGAGATCCCCATCCCCCCTTTTTGCCCTCACCACAAGTGGCAGACCAGAGATCTGGCCGCACATGGTAACAAGAGCAGGAGAGCTGTCCCTTCCCCTCACATGCTGCAGCACTCAGGAAAGCAGGTCTTGCATGTGGGGGTTGCAGGTCCAGAACCAGGGCTTTGAGGTGGCCCATCTCAACATATACCCCATGGATAAACTGCTGGAGTGCATGAAGAGGCCAGTTCCACAGACCCAAAACTACAGGATCTCCATGACATAGGACAATAACAGGATATCTGAGAGGAGTCCCAGGGAGGTTCCAGTACTGACAAAGTAGCAGAAGCCAGAGGGCTCACACCAGACTAAGGAGTCATTATAATGAATATTCACAAGCAAAAACATGTAGACAAAAGGGAATATTTTGTGGGACACACTGAGACACACTACAGCTTCCACAATGAGATTTTTCTTATGTTGGGGGAGATTGCAAGTGTGGAGGGTGAATCTGAGGGGAGGTGGGAAATGAGGGAGCAGTGTGCATGACGTGAAATTCAAACACACACACACATACATACACACACACAAGAAAAATCTAGAATCACTTTTAATCCAAATTAGTCAATACCCAGACATATCTAATAACCTTCTGTATTACTAGGCCTACACCATGTCTCTAACCATGCTGTGAAAAATCTCTGTGTAGGTAACAGAGATGATCTAACAAGGAACCATACCTTTTTGTTCAAAAATGAAACAACTCACCCCAAATTTATAAAGTGCAATTCTATTATTTAAAAGACACACAGGGGGGTTGCTGCTGCTGTATATAGGCCTGCCAGCTTGATATTCATTGAATAAACCAGGCTAGCCTCAAACTTGCAGTGATTCTCCTGTTGTGCCTGAGTGGTAGAACTACATGTGTACACATGGTAGGGAGGGCTCTACATCTGCCTTCAATTATGCCTAACTTCAGAAAATATTTTGGGAAGATGAGCTTGACAACATGTAACTCCTCTAGAATGTTAAGGTTATTTTTTTGGGGGGGGGTACCAAAAAACTATGAAAACAAAAAGCCAAACAAACAAAAACCTCTAAGAATTTCCTTAATTCCTCAGGACTAATTGTATATTCATAAAATGAATTGAACCTATGGAATCTAGTTTTAAACAAAATGGTAATGCAAAGCAGAAAACCAAAGGGTCAGCTTATGATTCTTTCTCAGGCAATGTAAAAACAGATATCATGTAAAGAGCTAGTAACTGAGCTGCAATGGGGACAGGCACTGTAACAATTACACTAGGATTTTTAGATAAACTTCTGGGAAGAGGCTAGCCTCCTGCATTCTTACAATTCACAAGTATTTTTTGCTACACATAAGGAAGGCAAAGCTGACTGGCACAGCAGTAAAACAGACCAGTGCCAAAACCCAGGTCTTGGGATCTTTATACAAATCCTTGCAGAAACAAGCTATTGTCTATAAAAATGGAGATGATGCCTCACTGATATGTTGCAAGGATAAAATGAAAAAGCACATATAAAAACTAGGCATGGATGGAGGCACAGAAGAGGACAGACAAGGATAGGGGATTGCTATAATAAAGTCAAGTACTTAGTATATTAGCAAAGAAGAAAAGTAAGCATAGCAACACATCATATTTACAATCCTACACCTTGGAATGCTGAGGTAGGAAGACAAAGTGTTCAAAACAGCCTGGGCTTACCAACAAGATCTATTGTGGGGAGTAAAATGCCATATAAATGGTAAGGGCCTAAAAATATAATAATTATTTTGTGGTACTAGTGACTGAACCCAGCGCTTCACATATGCCTCTTTTCTTTGTGAGACAGGCCCAGGCAACTCATTTGAACTCACTCTGTAGTCCAAGCAAGACCTGAACTTACCATTCTCCTACTCCAGCCTCCAAAGTAGTGGGAAGTACAAGCCTGTGCCATCAAGACAGACTACAAGTGTACCATATGTGAGATCATTATGTAGAAGCATAGTGGGAATTCTTTTCTAATAGTAACAATTACCTAACAATAGTTTGATTTTAGTTTTGGGGTAAGCTGTATAAAAGGAAGTATGAAAACGTATCTCTCAATAATTTGTTTGGAGGTCTCTAGGGCCAAACACTTTCTCAACTGGGGAGAACACTAGACAGTAACTTCCATTATCATATCAGTCATACAAATTAATGTTGTCACAGATAGAAGGTCCCTGCTGTACTTGTCTAAGACTTCAGACTGGCCTCAGACACTGCACAATATGGTAGCCAACAGCCACAGGGAGAGCTATGAGCATCTGAAATGGTTAATAGAAAATGGATTTCAAACTCAGCACAAAAACATAAGATTTGATTAACTCTTGCCCTAATTATAGCACAAAGAGTACTCTGGCTTTTAGGTGAAGTAAAAAATGTATAATAGCATAATATGGTTATAACAAGAGATAAGAGGTATATTACAATGGTGTGCATGTAAATCCCAAAAGAACCAAAGATGCTTTGACTAACTTCTGTTCACTCATAATGCAAAATGAATAGCATCGTAGCCTCATCTTAAGCCCTACCTGAAGAGAACAACTCAGTAGGTCTGGGTTCAAATCTTCCCTCTCTGAGAACCCCAATGACCTAATTTTGAGATATTCACTTAATCTCACCCAGACCTTTATTTTTTCCCCAAAGTCTTCAGAAACTCTGTCTCATTCTCTACAATGTTTCAAAATAATTTTTTCAAATTGCTTATTTTACCCCACTTTTTCTTATTTGGGTTTACAGAGATCATGGCAATTCATAGTACCTTGCCACCATCCCACTGGGTCCAGTGGTTCCACAAAATGATTAGCTCCTTCGACGTCCCTCCTGCAGTATTAGGTCAAAGTCTTTTATCTCCTACCCAACTCTTGTGGCTTGAATGTGCATGCTCTCTGTAAACTAGTAAGAAAGAGGGCCATTTTGGATACATCAGGTCACAAGGATGAAGGCCTCATGACTGGAATACAATCGCATACTGAGGGAGTCCTAGAGGCTTCTGGGTTCTGCAGTCTGTGAAGGCACAAGTGGGAGGGGCTGTCAATGTGCCAAGAGGTTGTCTCTCAACAGTTCCTGAGTCTGCCTGGACCTCAGACTTGTCAGCTTGCAGAACTGGAGAAGTTTATTGTTTGTAAGCTTCCTGGTGAGTGGTACTTTGTAACAGTGGGAACAGACAGAGGCACTAACACTTCCACCTCCCTTTGTCTGTCCAGTCTCCCTATGACCATGTTGGCCTTGGCAGCAAGAACCAGCCAACACTTTCACTTAGCCCTCTTATGCCAGCAATTTTCTCCTTTTCTGTGAACAAACCAGAGGAAGTACCCTTACCTGCTGTTATGAAATCCCTATCACCATGTCATTTGTGAAAGTTGCCAAACAGCATACATGACAAACACCTTTCCACAAATCCACGCTAGTCAAGTTCAGCAATGATCTCTGAAGGCACTATACGCTTTCCTTGGGACTTCCGTTGCTGTTTTGGTATTTAGGATCAGTCCTAGGGTCTTGCATGTTGGGCAAGCACTGTACCATCATCACTACTATCACCCAGTGAGGGACCATACTGTTCACTTCCAAGGTATTTCCATGTCTTTGTCTCTGATGTCTTTGAGTTTTCTTGGCTTTCTTCCCAAGAATGTGAGCATCTCCCAACATTTCTCCCCTTTTTCTTAGGTATCTTAATATCCCAACCTAAATCTCTTATGGCCACGTGATCTTGCTCTTCCCAAAACAGGAATTTCTAACCATACTTGCCACTGCTGCCTCAGGTAAGTATCCATAAAACAGACCTTATCATCTTGCCTCCCTCCTCCTTTCCACTTAGCTTTGCTGTCTCTGAATAAGACATTAGTATTGGTGGCCACCAGTCAGTCAAGAACTTCTCCTTTCCTTTGTTGGGAAACTCTGTGTATTCCCATTACCCAGCTTCCTCTTAATCAATCAGTTCCAGTATTAGTCACAACAATCCTTTCTGATTACCCACTGGAATGACCCTTCTCTCTCACACTCCTTAACTTACGTACTTGGCTTTATCATGCATAGGATGCTTGTCAAAGCCTTATTCTCAATAACATAACTTTTTTGAGTGCAAGGAATCATATAGTATATATCTCTGAATGCAAAAAAAGAAAAAAGAACAATTACAGTGTTTTAATCCTGGTAAGTAGACCATGAGAACTGCAGGAAAACTAAGAATAATTTTAAAGTTAAGTGCCTGCTCTCCCAGCAAGTTGTCACTGTCTCAACTTCCTCCCTCTATGTTTTAATTTTACACTGGCCTCCTATCATCCCCCAGCCCACTATACCTCCTGGCCTCCAATTTATCCCTGACCCAGTGTACTTCCTAACAACTTGTTTCTGGACTCTAGAGCCTGATTTTTCTTCCTTCTAAATATCACACTTAGATGACAACCTAAGAGACAAGATAAACTTTATTATATCTCACAATCTCTTTTTTTCATGTTTGGTAATAAAATCAATAGTCAACATTAGATGTTCATAGACTACCTTTTATAATCCTTAACACCCCACTCCTCCATTAGAGGTGGAGTTGAAAAGTTTGATGACTTGCACAAGAGGACCATCTCTCTAGAGCACATGCATATTCTGGCTCTGAAGGACACGCCTCAATACTCTCCAAGCAAGCAAACTAGAAATCTCACCAATACTGTAAGAATTCCCACTCTATGTACCATGGTACCCAATCTCATCTCTGCTCCTTCCCGAGTTTCTCAGAAGAATATTCTTCCCAGCACAACTTTTGGTACATCCCTTAGTATTCCTCCTCTGAACAACTTCAATAACTAGCAAACTGATATCTGGACTTTAATATTTGTAAGTTGTTTCCGTAATTTAAATATCTTTTCTACCCTACTTTAAATTTTTTTAAAGATTTTTTAAATTGCTAAGTATGTTACGTTCAAATTACCTCCTGCCCTATCTCTCTAATTTCACCCATTTTCCAGATATACCACATAGTACTAATCCCGCCACATTACATGTGGCTCTCTTTACCTCCATGTGGTAGGATTCCTGGGTCACATGACACCTTCTTTCTGGGATGTCTTGTGTCAGTCAGTTCCAAAACTCTTCTCTCTTATCCCTGTCTCCCAAGAGATTAGACGTTCCTTGTTTTTAATTCAAACCCACAAAAGGCTATTTTATTTAATTGTCCCTTCCTCCTGGCTCAGACTGCTTGGAGGGCAGAGACTGTATGTTGAGAACATATTCTAGAATGTGGCGTACTAAGGGGTGTGCACTTAAAGACCTCTTTTGAAAAGCAGAAGGGTTGATGCCAGGCTTACAGGTCTCTCTCAGCACAGAACACTTGGAGTGTCAGGAAAGAATTGTTATATAGTGAAGGAAGAGAACGCTCCTGAAGTGTGCTATGACCAGAAAGTCAATCAAAGGAAACTGATGCACCTATAAAAGGAAAAAGATTGGACAACTTGGATTTTAGGGGGAAAAAAAAACAAACAAATTTTAAAATAGAATAAATCCAATCCAACTATTACATAGAACCAACACCTACAAATACATGCAAACATTCTCCTGTCAACTTTAAAATGTTGTTAAAGTTATTTATGAAATAAAAGTCTCAAACTTTTATAAATACAAATCACCTAAGAAAAGAAAATGTAATATCAAAGATGATTCAGAAAGAAAATGGTTTAATCAAGTCTTTCTCCTCTCTTTCCTCAATGAGATACCTTTGGTATTCACATTTCTTCGGGTTGTACTACACGCTGACTGTCTTTATCGGGGATAAACACAAACGCATACCTTTTGTGTGCGAACACATAGCGCTACAGGCCGATACACTCTCTAGCAAGACCAAACTTTACCTTCTTGCACTCCAAGGACCAGTCTGAGTCCCAACTACTGCCCAGACAGCGCAGAGGGCAGACACACGTGCGCACGCCCCACCGGTCCGCGCCTGGCCCCGGGAGGCGCCCCCCACCTCCACGAGCATCACCAGAGGTGCCTGCTCGCCGTGACACTACCTTCCAGTTCGCGCGAGGCGAGGCGTTCACCACCCACCGCGGCGTGCAGTCATCAGACCCGTGACAGCAGGCCCAACTTCCCGGGAAGTCCGTCCGAAAGCAGCGCGCGTGCGCGCGGCGGGACGGGCGTTCGCGCGCCTCTTAGACCCGCCCACTGCGGAAGTGGGATTGGCGCGGCTGGCAGCCAATCGGCTGCTGGCAAGAGCGACTTGGCAACCTTCCGGAAGCGGCGGGGGCGCCGCAGTGGTCCTGCGACCCGCGGGCCGCCATAAGCGTGAAGGCTCCCCGGAGCTGCGGGACGGCCCGACGGCGTGTGGCGCAGCGGGCTGCCGCTGCTTCAGGGGCTCCCGCGGACAGGCCACGTGGCCGCAGGTGGTCGTGGGGCCACCGGTCTGAGGGACGTGCAGCTGCGGCTGGGCGCGGGCGGAGAAGGCCCGGCCTGGAGAGGAAAGTCTTTGTCTACCGCTTACGTCCTAGGAAAGGTTTTCTAGTCTGGCGTAGGTGACCATTTGAGGCCTCTTCCCAGCGGTTTTTGTTTGTTTTACATTTTGTGGGATGTTCGAAGTATTAACATTTAAATATGCATTATAGGCACTGGGATATTATACAAGCAAAATTTACGTGAGACTTCCCTTAATATAACTTTCAGCATTGCCTAGTCCGTAGATCTTGAGAAGCCGAAAGAACATTACACCCCAGAAACCCTTGCTTAGCGGGTGAAATTCCTTTCAGCAAACTGCAATAGACAGGGTTTTTTTGAATGGGAGCTGAAATGTACACTAGCAGTTTTCCCTCTGAGACAGTACTCATCTCAGTTAGACTGTAAGACTAAACTCTTAGACCCCAATTGTATGTGCACGATGACTGAGCGTACTAACACCAGTTCTTTACTGTTTCTTCCTGAACATAAAAGGAGGAGAAAGCTTGGGGGCGGGGGATGTAAAGAAAAACTAATTAGAGACTTTGCCTAAAGAAATACTGAGAAAGATTCATGGCTTTAACGTAGTTGTTACAAATCTGAATCCCTAACCCTGTAAAATTTTCATATTACATCCACAGCATGTTACTTCTAGGTTCACTATTTAAAAGAGGCTTTAAAAAGTTCACTTTTTAGAAGTGGCTTATACTTGTTAATCCCAGTACTTGGGAGTTTGAGGACTGCCTGAGCTACACAATGAGACCTTGTTTCAAAAAAAAAAAAAAAAAAAGAAAGAAAGAAAAGTGCTTTTGAACTCCGATTATGGTTAAAATGTTCCATTTCAGGTTAGCATCTGACCACTCAGACTGGTTTGGCCAGTTCTGCTCCCCCTACCTTTTTTTTTTAACATTTGTTTATTACTTCAAGTTACATCTCCATTACCGCCCCCTCCCTCTACCCCTTCCTAGTCCCACCCTCTCACCCTCTAACCTCTCTCCCACCCATCCCACCCCTCAGGTATGGAGTGCTTCCACAGATCAGCCCCAGTCTGTTCATTAGTCACATGTCCCCCTACCTTTTTAAAGGATTAGTGATTAAGGCAAAACTAACCACACAGAAAAATAACAATAGTATGTGCAAAACTAATAAAAGGAAACAAAAAGATGACCTAAAAAAAATACAAAATGGGGTAGAGTACCATGGAAAGGGAAGTGGGGAGACCAGGAGAGGGACTAGAAATAAGAGAGAATCCCCTGGAAACTTGGTGTAGGCATGTATTGAAGTATCACAATAAAACCTGCTAACGTACACAGTTAAAAACTAGTATTACTCTGTTCGTATATTTAACTTCTGGCTTACTCTGCTGCATTTTTATACATATTTATATATATGTAATATGTTTTGTTTTCTTTCTTAAAGAACTTTGAGATAGGGTATTGCTGTGTGGCCCACGCTGACCTCAAGCTTTTGGCAATCCTCCTGAGTGATAGGATAACAGGAGTGTACCAATACACTTGGATCCAGATTGAGCTTTCTTTCCCATTATTTCATTTAGTAAAACTGACAGGCTAGAATACAAGCTTTAGATAAAGAAACAATAGAAATAACTCTTGTCTACCTGACTGCCTTGTCAGCTGGTTTGTTGCTTACATTGGCATCTGTATAGAGCATGTTTTGGAGGTGTGTGTGTTCCATGTCAGAATGAGAAGGGGGGAAATGCAGTAACATTTCGTCATGTCAAAATTGTGGATATTTAGGTCTCTAGCTACAACACTGTTGGCTTATTTCTTCCTACAGAGCAACATGAATGTTGGAGTTGCCCACAGTGAGGTGAACCCCAATACTCGCGTAATGAACAGCCGTGGCATGTGGCTGACATATGCTTTGGGCGTTGGCTTGCTTCATACTGTATTACTCAGTATTCCGTACTTCAGTGTTCCTGTTGCTTGGACTTTAACAAACATCATACATAATCTGGTAAGAATTTGGTTTCATTTTAAATGTGTGAAACTCTAAGGTTCTGTGTGAGGGAGTAAGGGAAAGAAGCAGTGATGTGCTATTTAATGAGTACAGGGCTTCAATTTGAAAAGATGAAAAATGTTCTGGAGATAAATGACTGGTGCTTTCATAACAACATGAAGGCATTTAATACATTATAACTAAAACCTGTACCTTGGTGTTTGGAGGGAGCTGTGTTCTGTAGTACTGCAAGTTGAACTCAGCCCTGTGAATGCCAGACAAGCTCTGTACGGAACTACATCTCCAGTCCAACAGCTTAGGGGTTTTGTTAACAACTCTATATTTTGTGCTGTAAAAGTCACTTTAAAATGTACAGTTCCATGGTCCACATTGCAAAGATACATTCAGTGGTTTGAGATAATGTGAGTTAATTTTGAAGAATTCTAATGTTGGTTAGGATTTCTTTTTTTCTGTCACAATTTAACATTGGACCTGTTCCTAAGACTTTCTTCTCTCATTGTTTGCCATTTTAATAAAAATTACACTATAATTTGGATTATTATATATTGATTCACTAGAATACTTGAATGTTGTTTCTTGTTTAATGGAGGTCTAATAAAGAAGTTTGATTTGAATCCTTGCAAAGTCTTTCTAAATTGCTTAAGTATACCTTCTTATTCAATATAAACATTTGAACCTAAATACATTCAGTATTTTATGATACCTTAAATATTTCTTGTTGATTTTCACATTCCTGTTTTAGCTGTATGCATTAGGATTACAGATTATTACAGACTTCATTGACTATTGGGCACATTTATTCATCCCTAGAGAGCCCACACAACACCCTGAGCATGGCTTTTTTTAAAAGTACTTACTAAAGTAGAGTCAAAAGGAAAAGATGCCATTAATGTAGCTTTAACAGAATCCAGTTGACTGTATGCTTATTAGAGCTGCAGAACAAAGGAAGAAGACTTTTATATTAACAGTTAACTTACATATGGAATGTAGTTGAAGTTGAACAGTTGGTGGAAATAAGTAAATACTTCTTCCATTTTAAGTGATGGGCTCTGGTAGAGCATCACCAATGTATTTACTTATTTAAGAGATAGAACCACCGGGCATGGTGGCACACACTCTTGATCCTATTTAGGGAAGCAGAGGCAGGTGGATCTCTGTGTGTTCAAGGCTAGCCTGGTCTACATAGCAAGTTCCAGGAAAAGCAAGAGACACCCTGTCTCAGAGAGGAAGAGAGAATAATCTCACCATGTTGCCCAAAATGGCTTTGAACTCATTGGCTCAAGTAATCTTCCCACCCCATCTTCCCAAGTAAGAGGGACTAAAGATGGACACCATCATGCATAGTGTATAGTCTTTAAATAGTGATTTCTAGAAATACTTTGACACTGGTCTTCTCCTTTTGACTAGAACTCTTACTTTGGCTTTTATGAGATAACTTTGTCCTAAATATAACTCTGGATGTCTTCTCTGTTTCATCCCTGGAAAAGACTGATTCTCCCTCTCTTAGTAACCTGTACCTCTTCATCTAGAGGTGGGATTCCCATGAGTTTCCCTCATCCATGTTGGCATGTCAACTATTGTTATTGTTTAGGCAACCATACTGTTGAGAATTCACAGGTGCAGCTTCTGTTATATATAGAAGGCACTACCTTACAGCAGATGCCCTGGACCTCTGACTCTTACAGTGTTTCCACATCATCTGCTGCAATGTTCCCTGAGCCTTAGGTATAGGTACTGTGTTGTAGATGTTGAGCACCTCATAAACAGTTGTTCTCTGAATTTTGATTTTTGTTGTGCATTTCTGTAATGGTCTCTGCTGCAAAAAGGAGCTTTTTTGATGAAGTGAAAGCTACATTTACCTATGGGTATAAGAACAAGAAATATATTAGAAATTTTCGTGCTTTAGGAAAGTGGCCTAGTAGGCTGTCCTCTACAGTCTATGACCTCACCAGCCAAGCAAGAATGTTTCAAGGTCAGTTCCAGCTAGAAATCTCCAAGTCCTATATCTGAAATGTGTGGTGTATTCCACAATGGGATCTTTAAATGGGATCTTCTGGGAGCAGCAAAAGCCCGTGGCAAAGGTTCTTGAACACCCTGACCAACACCTTAAACGGTGGTTTCCCATGCCTAGATTGGGGGTTTTTGTTAGATAGTTAATTGTTCTTGAGAGGTTATATACTCTAGGGAACTTAAAAGACACACATTTTCTGTTTCATTATTCCTTTTAGTGTATGTGAAAGGGGATTCCTGGCGTTTAGAACATAGTCATACCTTGGATTAATGTCATCGTCCAGTGTGTCCAGTACTTGTTCTGTTTTGGTCTTATTCCTTAGGTATTGGGGCCAATGGAAAATAAACATTATTCAAATAATACATATCATTGCACTGAAAAAAAGACTGAAATCTGTGCATGCACCTAAGTGGGAGGTTAATTATTACTGAAGGCTTACTAAGTAAGAAGTGTCACCGAAGCTGAGCTATCATGCATGAGGGAGTTGGAGTCATAACATCAAAGCTTTAACCACAACAAAAAGGAGATCACATACTTGACTATTCTGGCTGTGACTAGGATAGCAGTGTCTGCCCTACCTATCATTACTTAGACTTTCTTTGTGTCTTACCATCCCTGAGAAAACTGGACTTTTCCAAGGCTAGAGATACATCTTGTTCAGTTTCATGTGCATAATGTTCTAGGCCCTTTACACATAACCCACTCACTAAATGTGTTTTTAATCGATGTACCAAATAATGGATTTCATTATGACATCTTCTAGCAGATGAACACTAATGCCTTGTTTATGTTGTCCCACCCCATACTCCTGCAACCACCCCATTTCTCCCTCATAACCCCCTCTAGTTTCATGTCACAATTTCTAAATCTATATTCCACATATGAGAGAAAATAGCATATTTTGTCATTTCCACCCACCCCTTTGTAGTAGCACTCTATCATGCCCTCCCTCTCCCCTCATACTTTTCCCACTTCATTCATGTCCTATGTATGCAAATATCCTTAGAGGTAGATTCTGCATGTTGAAAAATGTGCAGAATTTTATCTTCCTCTTACTACTCTTGTTACCTCGTCCCTTTTACAGTTTATCTTGTTTTTGTCAGTTAGATGGACCACACACACACACACACACACATTTGTTCATTCATTAGTAATTGTGAATAAAACTCTTATGGTGTATATATACCACAGTTTCTCTATCCCTTACTTTGTTGATGAGCATCAGAGGAATGATTCTTTTGCTGGTTCCTTTGCTGGTTCCTTTGCTGTTGTGAAGACTGTAGTAATAAACATAGATATAGTATGTTGGGGTAGTGTTAAGCATTCTAAATGTTAACTAATTGGTCCTGCTTGCTCTCTGTTTCTTACATTGACTCTGATTGGTTAAATAAAATGCCGAGGCCTGAGATTGGGCAAAGACAGAGAAAGGTGGGACTTCCTAACAGGAAGCCTGCACTTTAGACAGAGAAGAAAGCATTGCAGCCAGCAGCAGGAAGAAGAAGCATTCCAGCCAGGAGCAGCAGGAAGGAGGCACACACCATGGGTTAGAAAAAGGAACCTCATTCCACATGGCCAGGAACATTGGCATATCATGGAGAATGGCAGTCCAAGGGGACGTATGTATATATGGGGTCATATTTGGGTAATAGAATTAAGAGCTAGTTTAGATGGGCTAGGATTGCACAATTCAGGCCAAGGCTTGTTAAAATCCACATGGTGTCCTGTGTGCTCATTTATAATGTCTGGATGAGAATTAACAACCGCCAAACCAATTAACAATAATATAAATACTGGTTAAACAGTTTAATTAATTATTTCTTTTTACAATAGTATATGCTAATGATGTGTTTAATGTTATGAACACATAATGTTCATATGTGTTTAATGAACATATTACTTGTGATTGCTCTTGTATTGGTTTTCACCAAATAAAACATACCACTGAAAACTTTATACTTCATACTCCATAATTTTTCAATATTCTATGAAAACCTAACTTGTTAATTTCAAATCATATACTCTTTCATAAATAGCCGAGAGCCATCATATGCTTGATTGAAAGGATAAACTCCATATTTCATACTGTGTTGCTTGCTTTTCAGGGGATGTATGTGTTTTTGCATGCAGTAAAAGGAACACCTTTTGAAACTCCTGATCAGGGTAGAGCAAGGCTCCTAACCTACTGGGAACAGCTCGACTATGGAGTACAGTTTACATCTTCTTGGAAGTTTTTCACAATTTCTCCAATAATTCTGTAAGTGGTAGAAATGTTCAGATATAATGGATTGCATAAGAGAAAAGTATCAGATTTAATTGAATTTTAAAACAGTCTTTTATTAAGAACTTTTATCAGCAAGTAGCTGCCATAAGTAGAGTCGTAAGGTAAAGACACAATTTTTCACAAGTTGATAACAAACCAGTTTTTACTTGAATCAGTACAGCTAGAAACATTGCTGTTCATCAGTGAATCTAACATTCTAAAATACTCAGATCAAAAACATTTGTAGAGCAGGGCATCATGACTTTAATCCCAGCACTCAGGAGGCAGAGGCAGGTGGATCTCTGTGAGTTTGAGGCCAGCCTGGTCTACAAAGTGAGTCCAAGATAGACAAGGATACAGAGAAACCCTGTCTCAAAAAACAAAACCAAAAACAAATTGTATTTGTTTCTTCTAAGGAAATTACGAGCATGCTATTATTCTTTATTGCATATCAGATTAATCATCCTAAGCAATGATTTGATGATAATGATAATTATATTGGCTACCCATCTCTGTTCAGATAGCTCAGTTCAAGCTTCTTGAGAAAGCAGTGGTTTAGAAAAAATAGAGGTCAGACCTTTAGTTTTGAGATTGACCTGGATTGAATCCTATATCATCCATTCAACTTTGTTTGCTTGTATATAAAATTCTAACAAGAGTTGGGTATGTAGCTGTGAGAGGGCTTACCCAGAATGCTCAAGGCCTTGAGTTTGATCTACAGCACCACATGAAACCAGGCATGATAGTGCACACTTGTACCCCCAGCTCTAGGAGGTCAAGGCAGGAATTTCAAGAACTTGGCCATGCCCATGCAACCAGTTGAAGACTATCCTGGGCTACAGAGCTTTTCTCAATGTCCTTCACCCAACTCCTCCCTTAAAATTCAAACTGATAGCACCTAACTTAATGGTACTTAACTTGAGACTCTTAAGAAATAAGTCTGATACGTTATTCGTAAAGCATCTATTGGAATCTGGTGTCTTCGTTCCTCCCAGTACATACATCATTTTCCCTCTATTTGCATATTTTATTCCTACCCAATTTCTACCTAAGCATTTCTTGAAAGCTTTGTGTATAGTCCTGTTTTTGTACTTTTGCTCAAATTGATTAGAAATGAAATACCATCTCCTTTTTCCTCCCTTGGCTCTATTTAGGTATAATTGAGAAATAAATAGACATTTTCCCCATTTAAGAGTTCATAAATACATATATTGCTTTGAATACAATACTCAATAGGTTGTACGTGATATGTATCACATGTAACTTAATTCTAACACTATAGTATACAGCTTCATACATAAAACTGTATCTATATTAGTATCAATGCAATATGGAGAAGGAAAAAGGACTTTTTTGTTTGTTTGTTTGTTTTTTAAGACAGGGTTTCTCTGTGTAGCCCTGATTGTCCTGGAACTCACTCTGTAGACAGCGTTGACCTTGAACTCACAGAGATCTAACTGCCTCTTGAGTGCTGAGATTTAAAGGCCTGAGCCACCACACCTGGCGGGAAAAGACTTTTTAAAAGTTTTGGATAGATGTTTTCACAGTAAGGACATTGTCACGAAAAAGGATCATAAAGCAATAGACTATTTTTCTTCATATTTATTGGATTTTGTAGAAATGAATTGGTTTTGTCCCATGTAACAATTAAATCCAAAAGGAAACTCTCTATAATCTAACAAAAGTAAATCTAATAATAATTTACATTTAATAATAATAATGGTTAGACGGTCCTAAGTGTGGGTTTGGGCTATATTGGTTTTAAGCTATATGACATTTGGCCTTGCATGTGCTAGATAGAAACAATTAGGATACTTTTCTGGCCCTTGTGGGTTTTGTTTTGGACATTTTCTTAAAAGCCTCAGGTTTTTCATCTGTAAAACAGAGAAGATTGCAGTATAGCATACATAAAAATGCTTGACCTATGATGAATTTTCAATTAGAGATATACCAAAAAGTCAACCAAGGTCTATCTATATCTAGTCTTACTTGTTTTCACAATATAATTTTGATCCAAAGTTGTTATTTCAAATATTCTGATTAAATTGCTTACATAACTAAAAAAAGTAACATTCAAGTCATGTGTATAGTATTGACTTTTCTTTTCCTTCCTTCCTCCCTCCCTCTCTCCCTCCTTCCTTCCCCCTTTTGTGGCATTGGGTATCAAACCCAGGACATCTTGCAGTCTAAGTCAGTTACGTCA
This sequence comes from Lophiomys imhausi, assembly GCA_907164525.1. Classification (NCBI taxonomy): domain Eukaryota; kingdom Metazoa; phylum Chordata; class Mammalia; order Rodentia; family Muridae; genus Lophiomys; species Lophiomys imhausi. Next base: position 2,322,597 of record CAJQZJ010032315.1, on the reverse strand, counting down.
CCAGCCCTGATCATTTTTAGAAGTGCTTTCATAGTTGCTTTAATTTGTCAAAGGTAGGTGTGACATGCAGTTACCACAGATTTTTATATAAAGAAACAGACTCAAGCCAACTTGAGTGTGGTACGTCCTTAATCCCAATACTATGGAGGCAGATGGGTTCGAGGACAGCTTAGTCTACAAGTTCTAGGCCAGCTAGAGCTACTTAGACTCCATCTCAAAAGAAACAGACTTAAATCTGTTACATTGGTAAAGATATTGTGGCTACGTTCAATCAAGATCCTGGAATAAGCTGAAACTTCTGTGTTCTGTTGCAGCTCCCTTTCAAACATACATCTTAGCAAATAAACTTTTTATACTGATTGTACCCGGGATTGCATTTACTCAGAGTCATCTAGGTTATTTTAAGAGTGGGGTAATCTTCATATACTGTACATGATGTAATTAATTTTCATAAAAAGGAAATGTGGTAAGGTGAAAACATGCCAAGATGTATCCTGTCCTTCTGTCAAATTATAAATTAAACTGGTACTAGCAACAACTCAGCTGGCTTACTGAACACAAGGATAATGTTTTGTTCAGTGAGGAATGTATAAAGCAGCCTTCAAGTATATGAAAGCATGAAGAAAGATTTTTGCAGCAAAATTGAGAAATAGGGGCTGTAGAGATTGCTCACCAGTTCAAAGCACTGGCTGTTCTTGCAGAGGACCTGGGTTCAATTTCCAACACATTCATGGCAGGTCCCTGCTGTGTGTAATTCCATTTGTGGGGTGGAGAGATCTGGTGCCCTTCTCTGTCCTCTGCAGGCACCAGGCATGCACATGGTACACAGACATACATCTAGGTAAAGCACTCATACACATAAAATAGTTTTTCAAATTGCTTTTAGTTGAGGAAGATTATAGAATTTCTTATACTAGAAAATTCTGAAAAAGGTGTGTACAGTCTTTTGACAGATGTTTTTATTTGTGGAGGTACAACCATATTATACAAAACATCTCCTATGAGATAAAGTTAGAGGAAAAGATCTTTCTGTGTCCTCTCCTATAATAGCAAAACAGATGGAACTCTCAACTGCATTTTCAAGGCTTCCAGTTAGACTGGTTGTCGATTGCTCAGTTATAAGAAGATGATAACATCAGGGCAACTAAATATGTGTTTCTTTCAAAGATATTGGTTTATGCATGTACGAAAAGGCTAGTTGTTTGTGATCTACACTTGAAATCCCATAGGCATGTGAAAGCCATCTGCTTTCAAGGATACTAAACATCAGTGTGCTCCTATACACATTGCAAAAGTGTAAGACATGCACCTAATTTTTAAAATCCCAAATTGAAATGTTAATTTTACTTTACTATCAAAATGATTTCATATTTAGGCATTTGTGTTTATTGGCCCCTTTTTACTATTTTTCTGTTCTAGGTAATTTCATTTTGGGATGCTATATGTATTTTAACTTTTTATCTCTGCAGATACTTTCTGGCAAGTTTCTATACGAAGTATGATCCAACTCATTTCATCTTAAACACAGCTTCTCTCCTGAGTGTACTTATTCCCAAAATGCCGCAGCTGCATGGTGTTCGGATCTTTGGGATTAATAAGTATTGAAATGTTTCTGTAACTGAACGAAACTGTTAGAGCTACTGCATTTCCTGTAAGGAAAGAGTAGTTAGTGAACTGCACTGTTTCTGTAATAATGTGAAATAAGAGGTATTTACATTGGAGGGCCAAGTACTGGTCCTTCGTAGACTGTCTTGAAGTGCAGAACTCTTCAGGATGCCTCTATCTAATGTGCTTGGTATATTTCTGAGAGAGGCTTTACAGGCAGGCTGGGCAGGCCCAGCTTATAAGTTGATGGTACTACAATGAGGGTAGAGTAACTAAATCCAAGGGATTAAGGGATTTGTGAGAAACTAGGATCAGCTTATAGTGAATGGGCATTATGCTAGAGAAGAAAAGTTCCAGTCATTCATAGTCCTTTAAGCAGGCTTCTAGAAAACAGAATCACCTGTATATACATTTTTATTACTGTACACATTCTACTTTATATGACATACACCCTCTTGTTTTGAACAAGCCTCTTCCTATCATATATGTGTACTTTTGGGGGTTTCTGGCTTAGTATTGTATGTTGATAGATGAGGTCATGTTTGCATTTATTACATTACAGTTTGTAAAGGTTCACCTTCATGACTCACTCTCATAGAAGAGGTATCTTATAGTCAAGGCTCTGGGTCAACATTCTCATTTTGAAACACAGTGGATATTACTGCTTTTCCAGGAGCAAAGCTGCTAAATCAATTAAGAGAATAACTTATTTCAAGTAGTACAGGTTTTGGGTAGCTTAAAAGTATTGTTTAATTGTTTGTGTAAGTTGGTGAAGTCTCATTCTTTAGAAAAGGAAATGCAGAATGGAGCTAACTGCTGGGGCAGAACTGAAGAAATGAATTCTCTTTTAGCAAGGCTGAAGAAACAACATTGTCTGCTCTTTAGTCTTCTGCTCTTGATCCCCATGGTTTGCCCATTACTGTTTCTTTTAAATGTGTGAGTCTTAGTGTAGACAACCCCAAATGGTACCTATATCCACAGCAACATCTACATTGAATTCTTGTGACCTGGGGAAGGTTCCTATAGTTGCTAGCATTAATTGTGTGAAATTACTACTATGGGAAGCAAAAACATTTCTAAAATGTTATAATGCTGAAAAACTCAGTAACATACTATTCAAAACAGTTGTAGACCAATTTATAAATGAATTTGTGGCAATAAACAGACTTAGGGGAAGTGATCATTGTTTCATATTTCAAAAATACTGAGTTTAGAAATCAGTTATATAATACTGCCTTTGTATATTTGCCTTTTCTCCTGTATTTTTAAATAACTGGTAATTTGATGCATTAATAAAAAGTTTTCCATGGTTTAAGATTATTTTTAAAAGTTTTCCAAGACAGTCATCAGAACATTGACACTTTTCAGATTTATTTTTTTTAAATACTTTATTGTTTTTTCTTCAAGTTACATCTCAGTCACAAACCCTTCCCTATTCCCCCTTCCTATCCCGCCCTTCCACCCTCTTCCCCCCAGCAGTTTTCCCTTTCAGTCCAACAGATGGTTCCTTCTCTTATAACAGTAAATACTATACAAAACAACAGATATAAATATGCCACATTTATGAGAGTTAAATGGCCCAGTATACCTTCCCAATGTCCAGTTTATACATATTTGGCCCCTGACTTTAACATTCTACTATCTAACCATCTCCATGAGTTTAAAGGTCTATATCTGACTCAACATTCATACGAACTTGCAACACACTTTTAAGAGTATCTTCTTAGATCCATAACACCCTCTTGATTCCTAAACAACTCAAAATTTAACTGAGACTCTAGCTGTCTATTCTTCAACCACCTCAGAGACCTGAGAGGGATAAATATAGGTAACGCTTCCTAATGGTATCATACCTAGAGATACTTAAAAATAAAATGTGAAGCTCTGGCCTCTTGATACCAACCGTCTAAAACTGTCTAGGATAGTTAAGTAAAACAAACTCCTAGTCATGCAAATGTGTCACTTTGTTAGCTATTATGACAGTCTATCACAGATATTCTCTAAACTACTCAGTAATCAAGTTGTTAAGAGACAAGCAACATTTGCTTATCTAAATACAAGAGATGGATAGGGCATCTTCAAAAACCCCAAAAGATCTGCAGAATATGGCATTCAAAGTTGTTATCTTAAATTAAGATTTTTTTTTTTATATCGAGACATATCAGCTCCTGACCGCACCCCCTATTCTACTCCAAGTAGAAGATAAGCATCGAAGAATCTCCAGTGTGAGATGGTTGAATTAGCGGCAAGCCTATCTCTTGGCATGAAAAAACCCCTTGCTCCAACTGCAGACAGACTGCTGTCCAAAAAGGACAAAATTTGGTAGCAGGGAAGTCGACAGCCTAGCTCTGCCAAGACAGGGTAGGTAAGTCCTTCATAATCCCTGCTCTACAACAAATGTCTGTTAGAGAAACAGGACCCAAAGGCTGAAGACTGATGCAGGAATGTATGGAGAGAAAATGGGAACTGTCCAGGCAGTCACTGGTATGTCCTTTCTTAGTTTTGGAAGCTGCAGGCCCTGCACTTCCTATATAATCAGATTTATTTTTAAGCAACTGGATTTGTAAAGTTAGTTAAGAAGAGTCTTCTATTTAACTTCTATTTTTTGTTGTTGTTGTTGTTTTTCAAGACAGGGCCTCTCTGTATAGCTTTGACTGTCCTGGAATTTGCTCTGTAGACCATCCTGGCCTCGAACTCACAGAGATCCACCGTCCTCTGCCTCCTGAGTGGTGGGATTAAAGGTGTGCACCACCACTGCCCGGCTTAATTCACTTTTAAAAGCTTGTATTTTTACATATACTTAGAAATAGAAATTTTTCTTTCCCTGTTTTCTGTGCTTTCTACTTTCAATGCTTTAAAAAATATTAACTCATTGATAGCTATATGGGGGCTTGCTCAGTTATGATATTTTAGTGCTACAGAGTTTGCAAATGAGAAAATCTTGTTCCTTCTCTAGAGGTGTTCACAGTATGGGTACTACGGGAAGTGTGGACATAAGAGTACAGGATGGGTAGACATTAACAGACCTGCTTCATTTGAGACAGCATTTGGATATATCTGAATACTGCTTAGTAAGAAGGGGAAAATACAACAGTCTAGAAAAGATTACCAATAGGATTAGTAACAGATATTGAGAACTCTTGAACACCAGAAACATTTTTGAAGAAGAGCAAGAACACCTCTGGCACAGGGAGAAGCAAGGAGACGAATAGCAGCTGATGAGGTCTGAGCAGTGGGTTCAAAACCTCGAAGATAAGTGATTTTATTCTTAGTCTGACAAAAACACAAAAGGTGAAAGGGGTTGATAATAGAGAGGAAGGACAATTAGGAAGCTACTGCAGCCGAACAGTATTCAGACTACTCAGTAGCAAGTGAAATGATCTGTGTACTGTGTACATGAGACACTGATGGATGCTGGATCCAGAAGAAAGTGAGGTGACACAGTAATTTGGTCTGAGCCTAGCCTGAAAAAATGCCAGTTTCATACATTCATAATTTAACTATTTGGGACATAACTCCTAGTCTGGATGTGGCAGCACTTGCCTGTAGCCTCAGCACAGGCAAGGCCAGGGGAGAAAGGGCTACTGCGAGTGCAAGGCACAATAACAGCAAGACCTAGTCAAGTCTAATGAAGTCAGCAGATGTGCTGGCAACTCATAAGTACTAAGGAACCACTAATTTCAGCATTCATCAGTAGATCTTTGAAAGACTTTAACTGCAAGTGTGTGGGTTTGTACATGAGTATAGTGCCTGCAGGTGCCAGTAGAGGGGGTTTCATCTGCTGAAGCTTGAGTTGCAAGAGGTTTAGAGTTTCCTTACTTGGGTGCTTGGAATGGACCACGGATGTGCAGCTTTTACCACTGCAGCCTCTGCAGCCTGCCGGTGCGTTGTTGGCTGTGACGGCTTTTAATCTGGGGCCCTGATAGGGATCCCTATTTCCTTCATGCCAATTTTCACTGCTTGGTGTTTTTCCCAAGTTGACTCCTGGTACCTTTTTGACATTCCACATTCCTTTTTGGATTTTAGGCTTGTGGTGTTACTGTCTACCAAACTATATTTTTTGAGTCTAAGAGAGCATAACAGTTACTTAAAAGTATCTATGTGAAGTAACCTAATGGCTAATATCAGCACTGTTAGAAAAGTACTTAAAGAATAATTCTGAGATCAGCTAAATCAACACAGGTGACCATTCCTCCATTAAATTCTGACTTAACACTAATAGAGGACTGCATAACCCATTTTATAATGACGTTATAAGCTGTTCATATTGAGCCAAAATCCTAATCTTTTTGCCACAAAGATCTCCAGCTACTTGTTTAAACTCTTAACAGTATTGAATAAGCATTACTATACTGTTACCATTGTCCATAAAATAGTCTCACATTTCTCCCACTCTGCAGTGAATTGCTCTAAGATCTACTTTGTTTTATTTTATTGTGTAGAATGCAAGCTAACTACAAGAGGTAATGAGATGAGACATGGCTGTCATGCTCTTGTCTCCTGTATGCTTTTGTTGTCCCCAGTCTGATACCATGTCAGCTGTTTTGATGTTCACATCACTAACTCACTTTGTGGTCACAAAACCTCACAGCTCCAACATGGGCTATCAAGTCGTGGCTTCCCCTTTCATACACTTAGCAAAATGGATCTATTAAACCAAAAGCTGAGAGTTTTTCTTGTCAAAATCTATGTTGTTAATTTTAGCCTATCTTATGTAGCTAAAGTTTGAGTCGTAAATTATTATACAGCCTACTAGTTAGTTATATCTCTTACATAAATATATGTCACCAGGAAATACAACCCCAAATTCCACATCCTATTTTGAATTAAAACAAATGGAGTATAACTCAATGAAGTTTAATATAAACCTTTTAACAGAATCGAAAGTAACTGTCTTAAATCAGTAATTCTGTGGTGGAAACCCCTGGTGGGGGGTGTTGAACTATCGACCTGTATCAGATATTTACATTATGATTTCTAGCAGTAGCGAAATTAGTCACGAAGTAGCAACAAAATAATTTCATGGTTGGGGGGTCACCACAACATGAGAAACTGATTTAGAGAGCCACAACATTAGGAAGGTTGAGAACCACTGTCCTAGACAGTATAAGTTGATATGGGAATTCAGGATAGGTCCACAACTGGGAAGTCAGGCTGAAGTAAAGTGCTAATATGTGAAGGTAGGAGAGTGACAAAGAGCACATCTTCATTTTGTCTAGTTTACAAAGAAGTTGTTTGTAGGTTTCTCTTTTTATTTTTAAATAAATATTTTATTTTTTATATTTATATATATTTTATTTATTTATATTTAAAAATGTAAGTATTTTAAAATAAATATTAAAAATATTTTAATTGTACCAATTAAAAGTGATTTTTTACATGTTTTTTTTTTCACTTTTCACTTGTCCATGAGTGAATACATAAACACTATAAACATCAAATTCAAAATATTTTGGGAACAAGTATTCATACTACTACAGCTTTAATGTGTAATGGTTTCTGTCTTAAATGGGTGTTGGATTTAGGTAAATTTTTTCTCTTAGTGCCTTTGCAGTAACGTAATACAGTTACAAAGTCTTGTTAGTAAAAATAAATGTGAGCCAGCTATGCTACAATATGCCTGTGATCCAAGCACTTGAGAAGTGGAGGGTAGTGTGATCTACATGAAGAGTTCCAGTCCAGTCAGGTCTACATAGTGAGACCCTTTCTCAAACTAAAGAAAACTTGAGGGCTCTTTTGTGTAGTCTCTTCCATATTATGACTATCTAACCATTAGTAAACAACTATGGAAGTGACTCACCTATAGTTGTAAGGTTCTGGATTTGGAGTCTGTCTTGTTTCTTGGAGAAGGTCTCGGTCTCTCTCTCTCTCTCTCTCTCTCTCTCTCTCTCTCTCTCTCTCTAACATATTTTTTTTTTAGGTTTTTTGAGACAGAGTTTCTCTGTGTATCCTTGACTGACTCTGGACTCACTTTGTAGAGCAGACTGGCCTTGAACCAGATCCGCCTGCCTCTGCCTTCCTAGGCTGGGAATGGTGTGGGCCACCACTCCCAGCAATTACAGACAGCTGTGAACTGCCATGTGGGTGCTGGGATTTGAACCCGGGTCCTTTGAAAGAGCAGTCAGTGAATGCTCTTAACCGCTGAGCCATCTCTCCAGCCCCAGAGAAGTTTTCTTTATAACTAGTCTGGAACTCTCAATTCTCCTGCTTCAAGTCCTGGACACTGAGATTGCAGATTGCACTGCTATACTTGGCTAACTTTATAATTTTAAATTTAGCATATAAGCTAAATTGTCTTTGTCTTTCCATTCTGTATAAGTATATGTTTATTAAAAGCATCAAATACAAGAATTACAATTATAAAATAAATTAACATTCTAAAATTAATAAAATTATTTTTTTCTAATTAAGCAGCTATAGATTTTTATTGTCAGTCTTACTTTGCAGAACATATTTTTCAAGTATTTTGCATTTTGGTTGACCATATTATCAAGAGGATAAATATGTGGGGTGTTTTTTTCTTCATCTTCTAGTTTTCAAATTGGTAAACAACACAAAAAAATTAACATGTTAGCTATATCCTGGGAAAATACATTAATCCTTTGAAAAATGTTTCTCTCATGAATTCTCAAACTATGCGCTTCTCTCATTGTACTATTAGCATACAGGAAGAGTGGAGAACGACTCTCTCCCTTCCGTACTACAACCACACATGGACTCTGCGCACTTGGGGAGTGTGGAGCTTCTTCAAAAGTTAAATTTTCGTGATCCAGCAGTTCTCCTTTGTGGAATGGTGTGGGTCTAAAGTGTTCCTTCAAAGTCCAGTGCTAAAAGCTTAGTTGTCATACGTGATATTATTAGGAGATGGAGCCTATTCAGAGTAGGTCCCTGGGGTCACATACTCTGTCCCTGGACCCATCCTCCTTATGTGTTTATCAACTGTCAGTGAGGTGAGCATGGTCTTTTACCATGTGCTCCCATCATGGTTCTGCATCTGCTCACAGTCCTAAAAGCAGTGGACTCAGCCATATATGAATTATGGTGAGCCAAAACAACTTTCATTTTACGTGACAATGATGAAAAGCTTACTAACATGGTATATATCCAAATGAATTGAAAGCAGGCACACAGATGCATGCGTTCTTCACAATATCCAAAAGACAGAAGCAATCCACATGTCCATACCAAAAGATGAATGGATAAGACAACACATACACACAATGGACAGAGTTTTTCTACCTATAAAAGGAAATTTTGTAATGTGGTAGACACATACTAACCTTAGATGCTATGAAATAGTCATAATATGAAAATTATGGTTATGATTTACACTTACATTCATAAAGACATGAAAGAGAATAGTTGTTGCCAAGATTGACATATTAAGGTACTAAATTTAGTTTAAGATAAATTTTGGAGGTCAATGGTAATGAAGATTACAGAACAATGAGGGCTCAGATTGCTTTACTTAAAACTGTGTGTGTGTGTGTTCTATATCTTTTGCCATAAGGAGATAACCTGAACGACAAGTTGTAAAATAAGCATAATATCTTAGCAAACATAATGTAAGAAAAAAATCTTCCAAAAATGAGACCAGACTGACAATATTGCCTCTAATAGGATTTTTTTCCACATCAAATATGGTACTGTTTAGTAAAGAAAACCGGAAAAGAGAAAGGCAGGTGGTCATAGAGTACGCAGGTATATGACTCAAGTGAGAAATAATTCCTCAGGCTTGAAAACTTAGGCAAAAAAACACTAAGCTTATTTTTACTGCCTCCATCCTCTGTACATAATCTGGATTTGGTCTTCATTGTGATTTGTCCAACACAAAGATGAGTTGAGAGACCAGCAGATTCAACTATCCTAGCTTCAGCATCCATTTTCCATAAAGTTAATATGTTACTAATACTGATGGCTTTTAAACACTAGTTTTCTAGTGATTTGTCATGTGTGACTCAGTAATGCAGAGTGTAGTCACTTCCACACCACAGCCTGTAAAGGTTATCAGATGCAGAAACCAGGGAACTGTGTCATGGTCCTGCCAGCCTACAGATACATCCATTCAAATTACTCGGCCTTCCCCAGGTTACTCTGCACGTAGTGTGCATTTCCATTTCCCTACCTTGCTGTTGCCTGTTACCAGTCTTTTGCTGGTAGACTTTAGAAGCTTGAAGATAGAGAGTGGATCTTAAATTTTTAGTTCTCACAACCAACAAAGTACCTACCACAAAAGAAAAGTCCTGATTAATGAGTGATAAAGTAAACTCCAGGCAGCCCCACAGAAATGGATGTTTGTAGTCCCGATTACTATGGATGTTGAAGAAAGAATTGCTTAAGTCCAGGATAAGGGCCAGGTTGGACAACATAGCAAGAACCTGAATCATAGATACGTGTAATATTCCATAAATATGCACATATGTCTTAGTGGAACACACTTATGGAATAAATATTGTTAAATTCATCTTCCTGTTAAGATTCACCTGAAGGTTACAAATGAGTTTGTCTTCTGGCATCTAAGCAAACAGGCTCCAGAGACAAGGTTGTCCTGGCCCAATTCTAATGTTAGGCTGCACCACTCACTCTGTGACGGAATTAATCCAAATTTTGTAGCCCAATTACCTGTGAATGAGGACATTAAGCACAGTACCTCATGGATGCCCTCCAGAGCATTACCAATAGGATGGCACAAAAGTGTTTATTGTTACACATCAAAGAAAATGTCTCAATTTTTAAGAAGCTCAATATTGTAACTATAAATTTAATTATTTGTACATGCTCCTAGAGTGTAGTCTGTTAGTCTGTGAAAGGTTTGCTTTTTTTTTTGACCCATACCATCACACGCTACAAAACAAAGATGCATTTGCCAGCCGTTCCCAGCCTTGCACTATAAAGCCTTTGCTTACCAGTGCTAAGTTTCTAATAAGCTCACAAATCAAGCCAATAAAAACAAAACAAGATGCAAGAATTAGTGCATACAATACAGAAGCATTTTTTAAATGTTTACCACTTGACTGACTGTGATAACAAAATGAGCCAACCACAGATGTTTCTGTTGGGATGGTGAGTGGAGCGGATGGTTCAGGCTGTACAACCAGAAACACTTCATTGTCTGGGAACCCAGCGCTGTTTTGACTGGTGTTGATTTCTGATGAAAATACCACTTCCCCATGAAAATGGACAGTTTCTCAGGCCACTACCATTAAATCTGGTTCCTAAAATAGGAAGACAGTGTACCCTATCCTTTTTTCTCATGGTGGCAGCAAAACCCTAACTGAAGGCAGAACCCCTTCCTAAAAATCTAGCAGTGTCGGCGCAGTACTATCAAAGTTGAATTCGGAAACCTCTTCATGAGCCGCTATTATTGTGCCTTTGTAAAAGTCTTGATACAAACCTGGGAGGAACTCCGGATGCCACGCTGAAAAATCTCAAGAGGTCATTAAGTCATTCTTCGCTAAGCGTGAAGCACGGCGGGTCCAAGAATAGTGTCGCTGCAGTGACTTCACTTCCGGGCGCCGGAGATGAGAGCAGGCGCCATCAGTTTGCCAAGAAGGTGAGTGGAATTGCTCACCTCTAGCCTTTCCGAGGCTTTTGCTCCCCGGAAAAGCAGGTCTAGTCGGAGCTTCTCTCCAGCCCCACGCTGACAGACTCCGTAGCTTCCCAGCCAGCTGGTCCCGGTGCTGTGATCCAAATTGAGAAAGCCTAATTCGTCTGGAGAGGCTGTGGGAGCTCGCGACTCGAATCTGCGAGTCGTTCACTCCCATCCCAGTCTCTGCAGGTCAGCTTTCCCAGTTGAAATGTTTGCTCTTGTTTCTTAACTCATTTTTGCCTCTTCCACACGTTTTACAGTGTGGGTATGCTGGAGTGTTTATATTCAGTGATCGATTGCTATCTTTTTTGAGGGGTGGCGGTGGGGAGAAAAATCTAGGAAGAAGCTTGGGGTGGTAAACCTATTACCAAAAATGGAGATGTGAAGCCAAGACTGGATACGTGTTTCCATTTGTATTTGCCGAGATGCGTTTCTTTTAGAATGAGCTTTATGAGAGGACTTGTCTCCAGTCTCCAAACTACACAATTAAATCCTAATTGGTGTGCGTGTATTTTAATAAATTGCCCAATGCTGTACACTCTGATTTTGGAGAGGGGGCTCAGGAAATGGGAGGCCTTTATTTTTCATCTGTTCTGTTTGCCGTTAATTAAAACAACAACAACAAAACCCGCGTAATTTTAAGTAGGACTATCCACGTAACAATTGTACTGTAACATTAACTGTTGTATGAAGTGTAGGTTTCGCATTGTTTATCCAGAATGCCTGAACCAGAAGTGTTCCAAATTTCAAAAAACTGTTTTTTTTAATTTTGAGGTGTGTCATACATGACCAATATGAGGACTGAGACTCAAGGCTAAATGTGAAATTCGTGTTTTATTTACATCCTATAAGCGTAGCCAAGGCAATTTTATATACTATTTTTAGTGTCCCTTATGTTTGCACTAACAAGTCAGTCAGTAGAGTGGATTAGATTTTCACTTTAGGGATGCTCAGCTTGGAATACTAATAATTTTGTATGTTTTTCATTTTTCTCTTGCAAAACCTAACATATATGTTCAGTTATTTCCAGGGCCTGTGTAAGATTTTGATAGCTATTACAAAAGTTCTTACAATTTTGTAAGACTGATTGTCTAAAAATAAAATGAATATTCATTATTTTGTTTAAGTCAATGAATCGCAAATTACAGGTCCAAATAATATTTCTATAATTCTCTTCTAGGAATTATTTGTAGAGTACTAAGTATGCTAATATTAAGTAGGACAGCAGGAGTTTTTTCCAAACTGCCAAACAGTAAAGTTTATGGCTTTTTGAGAAGTTTTCATGTTCATCCTGGAGCACTTTTTCATCATAAACTGGTGCTGGGAATTGAAACGAGCTGTGATGATACAGCAGCAGCTGTGGTGGATGAAACTGGGACCGTGTTGGGAGAAGCAATGCATTCCCAGACCGAAGTTCATCTAAAGTAAGTGGAAATTATTTTTGTTCATGCTTTTTTTTTTTTTTAAGAAAATAGCATAGTTCTTTTCCATTTGTCATGTGTAAGTCAAATCTTAGTAGATAAATTCTTACTCTATTGTGTGAGACCACTGAGTATCACCACCCATAGCTGTGCTTTGCGGCACCCACCTTTAATACCGGAACTTCAGAGGCAGAGGCAGGCAGATGTGAGTTCCAGGCCACCCAGTGCCACTTAGTGAGACTTTGTCTCAAATAAAGCAAGCAAGCAAAAAACAAATCCTGCTGTAAAAATATATCTTATCCTGGGTTTTAAGGCCCTCCGCAGTTCACAGTGGGATCTCAACTTTTGCCAATTCTGATGAACAAAAAGAAGCAAAGATCATTCCCAGCACTAATAATTTCTACGATTTTTCTCTCAGTGATGCCTTTTCTCCTGCATATATGTTTTGTGATCTCAACCGTGGCCCTAGGAAAGAATCACTTGATAGCTGGAAAAAAAAAAATCGATTCACATTTACACACAGAATTTGCATAGTACTTAAGTTACTGTTGTAGTAAAGCTGTTTGCAGAGGATCACAGGACAGGAGACTGAAATAATTGCACTGGATATAAACTACAAAAAATATCTTTGCTTTATTATTAGTCAGGCAAGTTCTTCATCCTCTCTGATTTCTTTCTTATATCAATAAACAAAAAGAGCAGTTTCCTTAGTGAACTGGGAATAATTTATGGAGGAAATAGAGCCTGAAACAACACACTATGGGAAACAGACTAAGTGCATATTAATATGGTCAGTAGGTCATTCTGTATCACTGTGTCCTGCATATTTTCTTTCCAGTCCTTTGTACAATTTATACATTTCTTTGCCTGGTCATAATCTCTCCTTCAATCAACTCTAAGCCCTGATAATATAAGGCCCCTTCTCTCTACTGACTGTGCTACTCCTATTGCCCTGCCACACAGTGTCTGACTGACAGGTCCTCATTAGAGACTGGGAGAACACTGTTGTCCAAGTGAACATTACCAACAAAGGCAAAAGGATACAAACATTCTACTTAGCCAGAACATAGGCTGCTAGAGTGGAATGCTAGGCAAGTATATTCATTTCTATCATCCACACAGCTCAGCTTAGCATGAATTGAAAACCAACATTGCCAGGCAATACCTGGGGCACTGTGAGTCCTAATTTGAATACGATATATGGTCTTTGCTCGAATAACCCACCATATCAAATGGGTTTGCTACCAGTGGTTAGGGTCAGGGTTAGGTATTTCCAGGTTCTTAGCCACTTTCCCATAGAATGGAAAAGGGCTCACCTGGATTCACAAAAGAAGCAAAATGATAATGCTGGTTATAAATGGATACACTGTCAAGATTGGCAGCAGGTCACATGTTTAACAGTATTCAAGATTATTATTCAGGGCTATTTTCATGGAGTTCGAATGGAGGGATTGATTACTCAGGGGTGAGTTTGGATGGTTGTTTATTTTGATTGATAGATGAGATCGTATACTTATTTTTCCTATTGTTTGTGTCTCCTTACATAATGCATCTGTTTTAATCAGATGTATGCCCAATTTTGCATAGGCTTAAGATGGTAAATAGGGAATCCTCCCAAAACATTATTAGAGAACAGAGTTTTATGTTACGACAGTGGCACATGCATCCAAACCAGTTCAAGCTGGATCAGCCTTTATACTCTTATGCTGAGATGTTGGGAATACATTTAAATAAAAACTATGTAAGTTTGATTGTCGCAGGGCCAGGGAAACATCTACCATTGTTCAGAGATGGGAATACATACAGGCGGAAGAAGGAGAGGGTTCTGAGGTTGCTAAGTACATAGTTTGGAGAGGGGTGTGTGTGCAAAGTGGGTAAAGGTGAAGGAACTAGGCTGCTAAATACATATCATAGGGGAGAGTGTGTGCATAATCCAAAACCAGGTGGGGTGTCCCACCTGTCTTCTGTGTTTGCTGGCCTCAGACTGATGTGCAGTTCTGTGACCTGGCTTGGCACTTCACATTGAGACCATCTGTATGTTCAGGGTTCTTGTCATGAAATGACCAACATGGCACTGGATTAAATATGAGCAAATACTATTCTTTTAGAGCACTTGGTGCAGTTTTTGACAAGTATAAAAGGTTCAATAGAATGTAGCCATTTTGATAACAGGTCTGTTATTACCAGTACAGATCATTACAAAACAATGTAGGAAGTGTGATAAGAAAGCACTGCTTGACCAGGCATCATGGCACACATCTTTAATCCCAGCACTCGGGAGATAGGGGCAGGTGGATCTCTGTGAGTTCAAGGCCAGCCTGGTCTCCAAAGTGAGTTCCAGGACAGCCAGGATACACAGACAGACACTGGCTCAAGGAAAAAAAGCACTACTTGCTAGCATATCCCCTTCTTCCAGACCTTTCCCTCACCACTTCACATTAAATCAGTCACCAAGTTGCAATAAATGTAACCTCAAATACTGCTTGAGATAGTTATCTCCTTTCTCGAAAATTTAATCTTCTATTGCCTCTTGCCTAGGCTCTAAGTTCAAATTTAAGTGATTTCCTTATCTCAGTATTACCTTTCTTCTCTAATCATCTGCACTCTCTATACAGATTAAAATATGACTCTAAAATGTGTTCTCATTAATTGAGTATAAGGCCATAGTTTTACTCATTATTTGTCTTATTGCTAAGCATAATTTCTATAAAATAAAATACCAAGGAAAGTATGAAATGGATATAAGACACAAGGATGAAATGAATGGGAGGAAAAGAATTGAAATCAAACTGTCAAATTCCAATCAAGTAAATACTTTGAGGTGGGAAGTAGCAGTCAGCAGCAGAATCTTCCAAGTGCTTTCTGACATCACAATCTGTGATGTCCCCAAGAATCAGAAGACACTACTAGAAAAGTAAAGAGGCTTTGATTTTTGGGGTGGCAGTGAGAGTTATCAAATTAAACATTAAGACAAAGGTGAAAAGAAACGTGAGATGAGATGGCTCAATAGTGAAGCCGACTGGCCTGAGTTCAATCCCTGGAACCTCCACATGTAGAAGGAGGACACTGACTCCTATAAGTTGTCTTCTGACCCACCTTTGCATTCATCAGCTCTCCCATAAATAAATGAAAATGTGATCTAGAAAGAGCAAAGTAAATTAAATATCAGACTTCATAAAAATGAGCCTTGAACCGCAAATGATTCTGAGAATACTGTTGCTACTGAGAATACAGATGAGGAATATCAAATAAGGATATTGAAATAAGTTTTTCTAATTTATTATAAAGTACACTTGTTGAAATAAAATGCTTTCCTTACATCCTCATTTCCTGAAAAAAAATATATATATATATAGTAGTAACTAAATATTTATTGAATGTTGTCAAGATTTTCATTTCAGTATATAGAGACCATCCCATGTGGTCTGGAAATGTCAGGTATTTTAAAATGATTTGTTGAGACCAGAGGTGAATTTTATAGACCTTGTAAGATTGGTTTTCAGACTGTAAACATGTTCCACACTAGTATATTTGTTGTCAGCCAAGGTCCATCCATTGTTTTTCCCATGCTAGAGACTGAAAGCCAGTCCCAAGTATGTTAGGCAAGTGCTTTACCACTGAACTACATTCCCAACCTCCCTGCTCACACTTAACATTGGGAGTGATCATCTCCTGTCACTCCTAGACCCAAAATTTCAGCTGCTAACTCTGAGCACTAGATTCCAAAACTTTATTTTAGGATTGCAAGCTATCTCCTGTCCTGGTATGACCTGAAGGCCAGTGTGTTTAAAAATAAACTCATCTTCACAAAACTGTCTTCCTATTTCTCACTGTCAGTATTTCTTCCAGTCATCCCTACCAAATCTGGGTCATCTTTGATGCCTGGGCCCCTCATTTTCTTTTATCCAGTTTAATATATAGTTACTTTAGACAACTCTTGCACTGATCTCTAAAAATCTCTTCTCAAGGAGATTGATTTGAGCTAAATACAGTTTTATCCTTTGTTCATGACCTCTTTGGAATGTCCTGGTGATATCTGTCATCAGAAATAAACCATAGGGGTTTTGAACACAGTATGAAAAGACAGCAGCAATACTGAACTCTTATCAGTCTTACATTATAAAGCAAGCAATGTTAACATATGTACTGATACAATGATTCATTTGAAAGAATGACTTCAAATGTAACATTTTTTTCTTTCTTGATTTTTTTTAAAGACTGTCTTTGTTTCAGAACAGGTGGGATTGTTCCTCCCATAGCTCAACAGCTTCACAGAGAAAATATTCAGCGAATAGTAGAAGAAACTCTTTCTGCCAGTCGAATCTCTCCAAGGGACCTCTCTGCAATTGCAACTACCACCAAACCAGGACTGGCTCTCAGCCTGGCAGTAGGCTTATCCTTTAGCTTACAGCTGGTAAATCAGTTTAAGAAGCCGTTCATTCCTGTCCATCATATGGAGGCTCACGCACTTACTATTAGGCTTACCAGTAAAGTCGAGTTCCCTTTTTTAGTTCTGTTGATTTCTGGAGGTCACTGTCTGCTGGCGTTGGTCCGCGGTGTTTCAGATTTTCTGCTTCTCGGGAAGTCTTTGGACATAGCACCAGGGGACATGCTTGACAAGGTACTGTTTCAGAGGCTGCTCTCCTTTCCTTCTGCTGGTTCTTTCAGTTAAAGTGTACAAACTACTCATCTAGGTAATTCTGAACAATACCCAAGGAGACTGAAAAAAACTATTTTTAAAAATTACTACAAAAGGCTGGGCAGAGATAGCAGCACAGACTACAAATTCAAGGCCCAACCTTGGTTATTTAATGAGTGTGAGGCAAACCTGGACCATGCAGCAAAGTTTTGTCCTTAAAAAGCAAGAATTGTGGCTGGGCATGGTGATTTACACCTTTAATCCTAGCACTTAGGAGGCAGAGGTATGTGATTTCTGAGTTTGAGGCCAGCCTGGTCTACAGAGTGAATTCCAGGGCAGCGAGAACTACATAGAGGAAAACAAAAGAAAGGTAATAGTTGTAATAACGTTAATTTTTTTTTGATTTAGATAGAGTTTCATTCTGTAGCCCATGCTGGACTCAAAACTCTCAGTGATCCCTCTGTTTCAACTTCCCATGTGCTGGGATTATAGGTGTGAGTCACCACTATGCCCATCTCAATTTTGTAACTTTTAGCCATTCAGTTAAAGTGGTAAGAATTTTACATCCATATGTAAAAAGCTCAAGAAGTTAGCAGTTATTGCTATATATTTAGTCAAATACTTGTGAAAGTGTTTAGGAAACTGTAACATGCTGCAAAAGATATACAGAGATTAGGGACGAGGCATGTTGATGCATGCCTTTAATCTCAGTACTTGGGAAGCAGAGGCAGGTGGATTGCTGTGAGTGCAAGGCCTACTGGGGCTATATAGTGAAACCCTATAAGGGAAAAAAGAACTATAATGATTACCGTGGAATTCAGGTGTTCAAAATCAGCTGCATAATTGCTGACATCACATTCTTTTAGTGGTATGGAGCCTACTACCATATACAAAACAGCTGAAATCATAGTGGGAAAGAATAGGTTGCTTGGTTGTTTTTTAAGACAGGGTCGCTGTAGCCCTGGTCATCTTGGAATCATTCAGGATTTTAAAAGTAATTCCTAAATTCATTATCTTTATATCTTACAGTTTCAAAATCTGTAGCCTATACCTCATTTAAAAATATATATCTTTATTTTTTAATGTTACTTATTATATGTATTGATGTGCATATCTCTGGATAAAACTGACTTGGTCAATAGTTTTAATCTTTTTTTCTTAATAATTTACAGTCAAAATATATTGTATAAGATTTTTTTTAATGTTTGTTTTAATAGGTGGCAAGAAGACTTTCTTTAGTCAAACATCCAGAATGCTCTGCAATGAGCGGTGGGAAGGCTATAGAACATTTGGCCAAACAAGGAAATAGATGCCGTTTTACTATCAATCCACCCATGCAGAAGGCTAAGAATTGCGATTTTTCTTTTACGGGACTTCAACATAATACCAATAAGCTAATAACACACAAGGAAAGAGAAGAAGGTATCCAGCAGGGGCAAATCCTGTCATCAGCTGCAGACATCGCTGCTGCGGTACAGCATACAACAGCTTGCCACCTTGCAAAAAGAACACACCGGGCTATCCTGTTTTGCAAGCAGAGAGAGCTGCTATCGCCAGCTAACACAGTATTAGTAAGCCATCATCCCTCTGCTGTAAGAGTGTACTCTCCAGTTCGCTATTTATCCCCAGGAGCCTAGTTGGCTCTATTTAGGATGGATAGGTTCTTGTGTCTCATTCTAGCAATGTAGAACAATATAGAATAAAAACAATGTATAGCTAGGCATGGTGGTGCTCACCTTTAATCCCAGTACTCAGGAGGCAGAGGCAGGCAAGATTTCTGTGAGTTCAAGAACATCAGGGTCTACAAAATGAGGCCAGGATAGCCAGAGATACCCAGAGAAACCCTGCCTTGAAAAAACAAAACAAAATAGTGTATGGCCATTTTGAATGTAGACATAACATCCTTGTAGGGCATGTCTACAGCCTGTGTATTTAAAAACAAAACAAACAAAAAACACAGGCTGTATTTCTCTTTGAACATGAAAGAGTGTGTACAATAGAGAAACAAGAATAACTATTGTGGTTACTATTTTTAGAAAAGTAGACTTTTGTCCTAATTTAATGTTAAATATTGAATATTTAATACTGAAATCCCTTTAAATGTGCTTACAAGTCTTGATAATCTTCCTTTTTAATAGGTCTTACATCTTACTTTGAAAATTATAAATTAAGGAAATGTGTAAATTTGGCAATTTGAAAATGGAATACTAAAAATTAATATTAAAGATAATAGTTTCTTTTCTGGGGGGGGGGGTTAAGACAGAGTTACTCTGTGTAACCCTGGCTGTCCTAGACTCACTTTGTAGACCAGGTTGGCCTTGAACTCACAGAGATCTGCCTGCCTCTGCCTCCTGAGTGCTAGGATTAAAGGCATGTGCCCCCACACACAGACAGCTGTGAATTGCCATGTGGTGCTGGGATTTGAACCCAGGTCCCTTGGATGAACAGCCAGTGCTCTTAACCGCTGAGCCATCTCTCCAGCCCCAAGATAATAGTTTCTTAAGAGCTGGGTAGCTCAATGACAAAAAACTTAAAAGTACAAAATACAGTCCAAAATATTGGTATATTATGATTGCAAATGTTGCAGAGACACTTTCTGGTAATAAGAAAATATTTTTAAATGCTAGCAATGAATACATGCTGGCATTAAAATTGTGATTATTATCTCCAAATATTTATTATGCAAATATATCACTCATTATTTAACCCCAAATGTAATAGTTTCTTATTGGATGGAGCTGATTTTGTTCCCCAGGATTGGTTAACGGCTTGGTTCATATCTATATGTGACAGCTATTAATAATCATCTTCCCAATTCCCTCAGGTTGTATCTGGAGGTGTTGCAAGTAACTTGTATATCCGGAGAGCACTGGAAGTCGTAGCAAATGCAACACAGTGCACTCTGTTGTGTCCCCCCCCCCAGACTGTGCACTGACAATGGCATTATGATTGCATGGTGAGCCACTAAATATATGGGACTTACTTGTAATTGTGTAAATTGTCTTTTTTTGTTGTTTTGTTTTTCAAGACAGGGTTTCTCTGTGTAGCCCTGGCTGTCCTGGACTTACTTTGTAGACCAGGCTGGTCCTTCACAGAGGTCCACCTGCCTCTGCCTCCCAGTGCTGTGATTAAAGGCATGTACCTCCACTCATGGCAATTACAGATAGCTGGGAACTGCCATGTGGGTGCTGGGATTTGAATCCGGGTCCTTTGGAAGAGCAGTCCGTGCTCTTAACCGCTGAGCTGTCTCTCCAGCCCCGTGTAAACTTTTTTTTTTTTTTTTTTTTTTATGTTTTTCGAGACAGAGTTTCTCCATGTATCCTTGACTGTCCTGGACTCACTTTGTAGACCAGGTTGGCCTTGAACTCACAGAGATCTATCTGCCTCTGCCTCCTTAGTGGCGGGATCAAAGGCGTGCACCACCATGCCCAGCCCCCGTGTAAAACATCATATCATACTAATGTATTATTTAAATTATAAATTTATAATTTATAAAATTATAAATTATAAAGCCTTTAAATCTTGAGGCTATTTATTTCTCATATTGATTTTTTTTCAATGATTTTTATTAGGAATGGAATTGAAAGATTACGTGCTGGCTTTGGCATCTTACATGATGTAGAAGACATCCGATATGAACCAAAGTATGTAGTACCATTCATCATGTTTATACAGATTATATTATAAGAGAGAAAGCCTTGAGTATTTTTTATATATATGAAGTTTTTGTTGGCATTCTGGTGTTACTTTAAGGAAGATTACGGTTTTTGTGAATGTAGTTGATAAACAGTTGATAAGAAATATTTCTGCTAGAGAATTAAATTATAAAAGTTTAACAAGCTATACATGAGTTATGGGCTATTTCTATAGGACATGAGTAAAGGTGATACATTGTCTTATTTTCTACCAGAAGAGAATACATTTCAGGGCTGCAGAGATGGCTTGGTGGTTAAGAGTGTTTATTGCTCTTGAGAGGACCTGAGTTCTGTTTCCAGCACCCACACTATAGCCACACTGAACTCCAGCTGTAGGGGAGCCAACATCCTGACCTCCATGGGCCCCTGCACACAGATATTGTCTGTACGCACACTCAGGAACACACACTTACACATAAAATATTTTTAATAAAAGAAAGGAAGCCATCTCCATGAACTGTACTTTTGTAATGTCTAGAGTTAACTAAAGATGGTGTGTTAGCAAACTTAAGGGAAACATGAAGATAGTATTCAGATAGGAGATGGGTTATAACCCCTTCTACAGGACTAGATGAGAAGAAACTGAAGGCAGCTGTTCACCGTGAGCTTAATCTCTCTCAAACCATAGTTCTAAGAGCACAGTTTTAAAATCTGTCAAGTTCTGTTCAAGTTAGTCTGGGAATAATATAGTTTCATAACTTGACATAATTTGAACAGTGTTTCTTCTCATATTTTGAACTTCTCAGCATCAAGAAAGTTGTGCTGCAGGAACCACAATTGTTAATGTGGTTTGTGGATGACCAAAGTTCAGGGTAGTGTCTGAAGGAATCACTTACATTGCAGCCTAACCTCAGATGACACTGGCTAGTCCAGTTGTGCCCCCCTTGTGGCAGTGTTGAGGCTAGAGATGATGGCTTTATCCAGCTGGGGTCAGGTTAATGAAGTCTTACCTTGAACAGTATCATAGAATAGCAGAAATTTGAAGTTTCACTACTTTACTAAGGAAGAATAGATAACATGGGTGAGAGGTAAAGAGCTCTCCAGTCTAGAGGGCAGGGGCAAATTGAAAAGGACAGACCAACTGTGAGCTCTGGAAAGTCATGGAAACCAGGGAACTGCAAAGCAAACTAACGTAGGCTTGATTTTATGTGTTAATATGCTATTACCATTTTGACCTTTGTAAAATATTGTCTCTGGCTTCGTCTGTTGTTCTGTATGTTTCATTGTAAGGGTTATTTTTCCATTTGTTTTGTTGTTTTTTGATAGTTTGTGGAATCTAAGATTTGGCATGTGCTTAAACAGACACTCTAGCCCCCAGTGCAAGAGGAAGCCCTTAGCCCTCATATGACTGCTGAACTGAGGGGGGCTGATATGTGGGTGCACCCCACACCGGAGGGGTAGGATAGGTGGGAGAAGGGGGGAGAGGGTAGGAGGGGTAGAGGGAGAGGGCTTTGAAGGAGATGTAACTTGAATAAATAAACATTAAAAAAAAAAGACACTCTACCATTGTACTACATATGCCCAACCTTCACTTGGATTTAAACTTACCAATTTACAGTACATTAAGGCAGTAGAACGTGGAAGTAAACCTTAAAGTTAAGGTTTCTTATGAATGAAACAGTCATACACTGTTCTCGTGTGTGTGTGTGTGTGTGTGTGTGTGTGCGTGTGTGTGTGTGTGTGCGCGTGTGTGTGTGCGCGCGTGCAAGAATCATCACTACCTATATTGTCTCTCTGTTCCTTCCACTGTTGTCCAGACTCCAAGCAGATAATATGCTGAAGTAGTGAGAGGGTGTGAACCAAGTGTAAAGTGATGTGGTCTCTCATTTTCATGCAGATGTCCTCTTGGAGTAGACATATCCAAAGAAGTCGCAGCCGCTGCCATAAAAGTACCACGATTAAAGATGACAGTTTGATTTGTGATTTTTAAAGGTCGCTACAGGTAATATTTCAAACAATAAAGTTTTAAATTTTTGGTATCAAATTATGTTAAATATGTTCATTTGGCATCAAGACTTTTCTTATGCATATGTGTGCATATTCCTGGAGGGGCATGTGTGTGTGCAGGTGCACCCATGAGTGGGTGTGCATGGTAGCAGGGAGTCATTCACAATCCAGGTGTCACACTCAGGAGTGCTGTCAACCTTCTTTGAGACCAGACCTCTCATTGCCTTGGAACTTCACAAATTAGACTACAAGTGACTGTCCAGGGAGCTCGAGGAGTCCTGTCCCCACCACCCCAGCACTGTGCTTATGTCTTCACACTGTCATGCCAGCAGTTTTACATACTTTCTGGGGATTGAACTGGGACCATGTTTGCAAGGCAAGCACTTTATCTACCAAGCTCTCTCCCCAGGTCCAAGACTTTTTAATCTCCTTTTCTAATATCTTTTCTTCTGAAAGGCAATAACTGCATGTTATAGTTTTGCAAAAGAAAATGGCTTCTCCTTTTATTTTCAAAAACCAATGAAATCAAAGGGTGAAAGATTTATTGATGTTGGCAGGTGGGAAAAAAAAGTCAATAGGTGTGGTAGGCACACCTTTATTCACAGCAGTCGGGAAGCAGAGAAAGACCAGTCTCTGTGAGTTTAAGGCCAGCCTGGTCTACAGAGTAGACCTGAATAGCCAGGGATACACAGAAGAAGCACTGTCTGAAAGAACCATGTATACATACATACATACATATACATACATACATAAGTCCTGGGGAGAAATACAGTGGTTCTTTTCATTCCTAACCCCTTATCATGGGTCCTATATATGTTTCCCATTTCTCAAGTTGGAAGTACAGAAGCTAGTTTTTGATTACTACTACAATAGACTGATTTCTTTAATGAGTTTTTTGGTTTTGGTTTTTCAAGACAGGATTCCTCCGTGTAGCCCTGGTTGTCCTGGAACTCACTCTGTAGACCAGGCTGTCCTTGAACTCACAGAGATCTGCCTGCCTCTGCCTCCCCAGTGCTGGGATTAAAGGCATGGGCCACCACAACTAGCCACTACAGACAGCTGTGGAGTGCCATGTGGGTGCTGGGATTTGAACCCTGGTCCTGTGGAAGAACAGCTGAGCCATCTCTCCAGCCCCTCCCCACCATTCTTGATTATAATGGAAAGGTTTCTTATTTTAGTCCTGTTTTAACCTACCTTTGTGCTCAGAAGGTTCCATAAGTAGTTCTTTTGTTCAGATTTATGATCATCTATTTTCCCCTGGAAATAGCCATCACTTAAGTAGCTTTTTATTCTTTGTTGTTAGATTGTTGTGGTATGACAGAACTGGTAAAGAAATAACAGGTAAAAGTAACAGCTAGCTTGTGAGTTCACAGTTTACATTTGGATTTGCATTTTGTAAAGGTGATTATGAATTAACAGACTATTTTCCTGTGGCTACTACTATCAGTACATATAAATTATGGAAGAAAATCTAAATTTATATAATGAGTATATTCTTAATCTGTGTTTCAAAAATATTAAAAGTTGTTCCAGGTGCTGTAATCATGCATGAATTTCAAAATAACTTCGTGATACAAATAAACTAAAGAAAATGAGTGACTCCTGGAAAGCAACCATATCTTTAATCCTTTGAGTACTTGGCTATGAGGAGTGGAAAGGAAAAGAAAAAGAAAGTTGGAATAAGGAGAAGCACTGAACTCTATTGTCAAACATATGCCAAAGTTACTTTGCAGTGAAGTGAAGAGGTAGACAGATCACTGAAACCAAATAGTGGTTTTGTTTGTTCTTTTATGTTTTTTTCTTTTTTTTTTTTGGTTTTTCGAGACAGGGTTTCTCTGTGTATGCTTGGCTGTCCTGGACTCACTTTGTAGACCAGGCTGGCCTCGAACTCACAAAGATCCGCCTGCCTCTGCCTCCCAAGTACTGGGATTAAAGGCGTGCGCCACCACCGCCCGGCGTTCTTTTATGTTTTTGAGAAAGAGTCTCACTCTGTGGCCCAGGCATGTCTATGACTCACTCACTATACAGCTAACACTGGTCTTGAACTCTTAACAAACCTCTTGCATGAACCTCCCAGGTCCTTGATTATAGATATATGGTCCAGCACACCTGATAAAACTCACTATTTTTTAATTTATTTATTTTTATTTTATGTGCATTGGTGTTTTGCCTGCATGTATGTCTGTATGAGGGTGTCAGAACTTAGAGTTACAGTTGTGAACTGCCATGTCGGTGCTGGGAATTGAACCCAGGTCCTCTGTAAGAGCAGTCTGTACCCTTAACCACTGAGCCATCATTGCAGCCCCCAATATGTTGTCTTAAGGCTTTTATTGTCTAAAAAACTTTAAAGGAAATAAAGAGTAATGAAAATTAATCTTTAAGAGTTGGGGGTATCCTGTGCTTAAGGTTCAGGGAGCTATGGGTGGGGCAGAAAGTTTGTAAGAGCCAGAGGGGATGGGTGATTCTAAGGAAGCAGTAGCCTCCAGACATAACAGGCCTGATACACATATAAACTCAGAAACTGTGGCAGCAAGCACAGGGCCTGCACAGATTCATGCCAGAAAAGGTTCCAGCCCTGGGAGGGGAAAGTGGACATGAACTCACATCCCTAACCAAGAAGATGTCTTAACAACCACTTGCAAAGGAAAAATTATTTTTCTCCAATGGAGTCTCATGGCGTATATAAGCCACATGTAAAGGTTGGTAGGCCTCATGGCCAGCAGTTTATGTTCAACATAAAATTAACTCAGTAGCATTTTTTGTAGACTTTTTGTTTCCTGTTGCTTTGTTTGGGCATTTTTTTGTTCTACTGGTCTTTTGCTTATACATACATTGTGCTTTCTGATTTTGTGTTTTTATGGTTGTGTGTGTGTGTGTGTGTGTGTGTGTGTGTGTGTGTGTGTGTTGTGTTTTTTTATTTTTTTAATTCTAGTTTGGGGATTTTATTTGGCTGTTTGTTTCCACATGCAAACTAATGGTACTTCTCTAGATAATGGGTTAACTCTACTGGCCACATGTGTTTTGGTTTGGTTTGGTTTGGTTGGTTTTTCAAAGCAGGGTTTCTCTGTGTAACAGCCTTGGCCATCCTGGACTCACTTTGTAGACCAGGCTGGCCTCGAATTTCACAGAGATCCACCTGCCTCTGTCTCCCAAGTGCTGGGATTAAAGGTATACACCACCACACCCGGCTGTGGCCACACGTTTTAGTCACACTCCTTTATGTACCTGGTGGACAGTAATTCCAGACACTACTGTGAGTATTTAGACATTATACATCTCAGGGTTCAGAAGCGTCATGCATTGGTAAAACTTACTTGACAGCTTAAGTGTTGTTGTGAGTGTTAACATGTGGATTCTTTAACTCAACATACCAACTCAAAATGGTTCTAACTCTTGAAACACTTTATATATAATCCTACTCATGCAAGTTGACACCTCTGATAGGTACAAGTGCAGAAATTCTACCTTGTTTTTGAGGCAACAACTAACCTGATGTTAAATTCCATATGAAACACTAGAAAGAAAATCTATTCAGTATCAATATAAAGAACTTCCATTCAAAAAAACACAAATTCCATCCCCTGAAAATGCTGTGTATTTTACCGCAATAAACTGTCTATTTTGAGAAAGACCACTTAATCATTTCATGTTAAATTGCTTTTTTTTTAATTATTCTTAGCTTTCTGTAGGCTCTGGATTGGCTTTCTGTTCATGTTTCCCAAGCTTGTCCAAACATACAATTCTTGGCCTTGATACATTAATGATATCTGATGATATTCCAGATGAAAAAGAGAAAATATTATGGGAAATAATGGGTTTTTTTGTTGTTCTGAACAGCCCCATGAAGTTAGTTATAGGAGGTATTAAAGTCAGAGAGTCTTTTGGTTGGATTTTAGGTCTTGCTTTTCGGTGTTCGCGGCCTGGAAGTAAGAGGGCCATAGTTAAATATCTTTCACATCAAGCCCCTAAGTATAATTTGATTACTCCTTATTTTCTTTGCCTAACTAAAACATGTAACAGCTTTCTACAGGCACTCCTGAATAAATGTTCTTTTTCTTTCTTTTTAAACGAATTCTATTCCTGTGTAGGCATGTGGGGTGTGTGTGTGTGTGTGTGTGTGTGTGTGTGTGTGTGTGTGTACATGTGTGGAGATTAAAGTTAACAGACAACTTGTGGAACTTGGTTCTCCCCTGCCCCTATCACATAGGTGCTAAGGATCAAGCTTGGCCATCAGGCTTGTGGGCAGTGCTTTACTAGAAATCCTTGCCAACTGGTAGTAGAGAAGGCCTTAGATGGTTACTGTAGACTTAAAGGAGAATGTGTCTTTTGTGTGTGAAACCACAAAACAGAAGCTTACAGGGATGCTTCTTGGAAGACTGTCTCCACATTTTGAGTTTTTAAAGATAGGGTGTGTTGGTTGGTTGGTGTTATCTTGATGCAAACTTAGACATAACTGAGAAAAGGGAACCACAGTTGAGAAAATGCTTCCATAACACTGAGGGCATTTTCTTGATGTATGATTGATGCGGAAGGGTCCTGCCTGTGTTGCTGGTGCTACCCCTAGCTAGGAAGGAGGTCCTGGGGTATTTAAGAGCAGAAACAGGGTAAGCCAGTAGTCAGCTCTTGTCCATGGACTCAGCATCAGTTCCTGTCTCGAGTCCCTGTCCCGTTTGGTTGATGAACAACAAGCTGTAACAAGAAATAAACCCTTTCACCCCAAGTTGCCTTTGGTCATGGTGTTTTTCGTTTTTGTTTTTTTAATCACAGCAATAGACACCCTAAGACAGAATTACAGAGTGCCAGGACTAGCAGGCATTAAAGAAATAAAAGAAAAATTGATTACCTTTTTTAAAGACAGGAATTATGGAAGGTCCTCCATTCTTCTCCAGGCTAAAAAGGAGAATAATAATAAATGAAGACATAGTGTACCCAGAAAACCATGAATAAATAAAGATTCTGGATACCGTAGTCCCAACGCAGCCCCTCGGCTGCGGCTGTGATCAAAGTGACTGTGGCAGCGATTCATCAAAGTGGTCCCGTCCCCCCCCCTCCCCAGTGTCAGTCCAGTCACTGAGCAGCATGCTGCAAAAGCTTTAGGGGGTGTGCTGGCAGAGCTGTCAGCACCCTTTTCCCTCCCCAGCCTCTGCGGCTGGAGCAGTCAAGATGGCAGCTCCTGGGGCTCCTGTCACAATGGGTTGCTGAGTAGGGAGCTGTCCATGGTGATGGCTTCTTTCCTGCCTCAGCCTACTGCCTTGGGAGCTTTCCACCAAGATGACACTTTGCCTGCCTCAGCCTATGGCAGTCAAGGGAGAGTTCTGCAGAAGCAGCCCTCCTCTCCAGTCTCTGTTGGCTATTCATGCTGCAGGGAAAGACTTTCCTGCCATGGACTCCCTTTGTAATTTTGGCAATTTAGTAATCTGGAAAGTGGCCAGATGCCTGCCTGAGGAGCTCTGCAGCCCAGCCTCCCCCTTTTCCCAAGACCTCTCTGTCATAACATGTCCAAACTCTGTAACTACTACAAAGGTCACCTTTAGGCCCTCAATCAGACTCATCCCAGATTATGCTAATTTAAGGTGAAAAGTCTGAACAAAAGAAGCCCACCAATCCCTGAACAGGAAACTCACAGTTCCTGAGCTCTCCATACTCAGGATCTGAAAGCCCACCAATCCTCACTCTGGATATGCCTCCCCTAGAAACTCCCCCCTCCCCCCCCCCAAGAAACCCTAAATAAGCCCTGTACCTTCCTCAGTCCAATGCTGCCCTCTCCCAGGAACAGGGGCAGCCACACCCTGGATTCATCCCTCCTCACCTTGGACCCTCCAATAAATCTCTCTTATGAGATTTGCTTTCTGCTCTCACTCATTTGGAAGAAGCAAAGAAGCCAAGAAGCAATGAAGAAGAGCAGGGCTCTGGCTACAATGCTCCACAGCTCAGCTGGGGTTGAGGAAACTCTCCTCTATTGCAATGTCTCTGCTGAGGAAGCTTCCTCTCAGAGTTCTGAGGAAGCTTCTCAGAGAGGGTTCCATGCCCCAGGATGCCCTTTCATTGGGACATTGTCCCACCTAAAAAAGCTGTGTGGTAGCCGGGCGTGGTGGTGCACACCTTTAATCCCAGCACTCTGGAGGCACTCTGAGTTCGAGGCCAGCCTGGTCTACAAAGTGAGTCCAGGACAGCCAGGATTACACACAGAAACCCTGTCTTGAAAAACAAAACAAAACAAAAAAAAACCCAAAACAAACAAAAAAGCTGTGTGGTTCCTGGGCTCATAAGTCTCAGGGTACCTTCCTCAGAGCTATAACACTGTCACTGGGGATACCCTACCCCCTCAGAGCTGTGTGGTTCCTGGGCTCACAAGTCCCAGGATACCTTCCCATCCATGCAGGCCAAATACTAACAGGTACCATGTTCAGGATCCTAATGGTCTGTAGCCGAATCTTTTTTATTTATAAACACTTCTTTATTGGTTACGGAAAAAACATTTATCTATACCTAAAACCTATAATCTAAAACCTAACTAACCCTACTTTAATTTATTCTTAGAATGATATTAATATTAGCATAGGTACATGCAGGATAACTTGATTTATGGCAGTCCCAGTAGGCAGTTCCTTGTAAATTTGGTGTCCTTTGGGCCTAATACTGCCAGTTCTCAAGGCCAGCTTATTTCATCCACCAAATAGTGACTCGTTTATAAAGACAGTTGTTCTAACTGCCAATCTGAGGGCTGCTTAAATGGCTTTCAAAGTCTGTTCGCCTTACTCACTCTTCTGGCTCTCTGGAGCCTTTAGGGAACTCTCCTCTCCAGCAGTCCTGTTCTTCCTTTTGCAACTGAAGTCCTCTCTCAACTTGTCTGGTTCTTGTCCAGTTTCTTCTTTTTCTCCAACTTATTTCCTCTTGCAGTTTTTTCAGTTTCTTAGCCATGCCCCTTCAACAGGGCAGTTCTTAGAACTATGGTCTTAACTGTGCTCTGTCCATATCAGCAACTAAAGGGACACCAAGCTTTATGTGTTTCCAGATGCCAAGCTGAACTGCATAAAAATTTACTAAATAAACCTAACTTCTACCACAATGGTCTATGTCATACATGTATAAAATTGCATACATGCTACCCACAGCTACTTCATATTTACTAATTCCACACATTAAATATAACAAAAATGATACATGATGTTTGAAGTGACAGGAAGAAAGGACTTGTGGTTTGAAAAGAAATGACCCCCATAGGCTCATACATGTGAATGCTTCACCCATGGGGAGTGGCAATATTAGAAGGCGTGGCCTTTTTGGAGGAGGTGTGTCATGGTGGAGGCGGACTTTGAGGTCTTATATGCTCAAGCTCTGCCTGGTGACATAATCTGCAGATCAAGATGTAAAAAGCTCCATCTCCAGCACCACATCTGCCTGCAAAACAACATGCTTCCCACCATGATGATAATAGACTAAACCTCTTAACTGTATGCCAGCCCCAGTTAAATGTTTTCCCTTATAAGAGTTGCCCTGGGCTGGAAAGATGGTTCAGAGGTTAAGAGCACTGGTTGCTCTTCCAGAGGTCCTGAGTTCAATTCCCAGCAACTACATGGTGACTCACAACCATCTGTGATGAGATCTAGTGCTCTCTTCTGGAGTGCAGGCATATATGCAGACAGAACACTATGTACATAATAAATAAATCTTTAAAAAAAAAAAGACTTGCTGTGATCATGGTGTGTTTTCAGAGCAATAGAAACCCTAAGTAAGACAGAACTCAAACTGGATTTTGAGGAAAATACAGGAGCACATTTTCCATTTCCACCAGAATTGTGGGAATGACTACAAAGCACAAGTTATTTATACTAAATTATATTTATGAAATAATAAATTTAACATTGTAAGTTATTACAATTAAAGTTCAGATTGTGTTTTATATTCATCCAATTTATTTTGGATTTTCAGTTTTCAAAGGATTTTTAAAATAGACTTATCTTTTTCTCTACTTAAACTTGATTTATATAACTATAAAATACTGTTGGGTGAGTCTTATTCCTTTCTTATATCATAGTAATAATATATCTTGGGTAGCTCTTTTCCTGTATGTGAATGCTTTCCTACTTGGAAAGACTCATAATTCATCTTTGTGTGTAGAAGCAGAGAAAACAGTCCACAGTAAGATTTTTTGCACTCCCTATTTTAAAGACTTAGGTTATAATGAAACTATAACATTGAGACAAAATCGTTTGAGCAAGGGGCTGGAGAGATGGCTCAGAGGTTAAGAGCACTGACTGTTCTTCCAAAGGACCCAGGCTCAAATCCCAGCACCCACAGTCAGCTCCCAGCTGTCTGTAATTGCCGTGCGTTTTGGTGCACACCTTTAATCTCAGCACTTGGGAGGCAGAGGCAGGTGGATTTCTGTGAGTTCAAGGCCAGCCTGGTCTACAAAGTGAGTCCAGGACAGCCAGGGCTACACAGAGAAACCCTGTCTCAAAAAACAAACAAACAAAAAAAACCATTTGAGCAAAATGTTTGACAGAAACTGTAACTTAAGCCACTGTGTCTGTTTTAGCCCTGTTTCCTTACAAGAAGTTTGGTTTTTCTTTGGGCCAAAAGTATGGGAAATCCATTTGCAGTGAAGGTTATTTTTGCTTTCTGTTTAGTTCAGAACTGCTCAGATATATCTCTAGGCTAATAAAGAATAGATTCCTGAATCAGGCATAAAATTTATCAGTCTCCCAAAAACCTCTAAAATTGAAATAATCCTGTCTACTCAGGATCCCTAAAATCTGTTTATTCTCTTGCCCACGCTCACATTTCTGTTACTAAGTTGGGAATAAAATAAATTTTGAGCTGGGCACAATAATCATACTTCTCTAGTCCCAGCTACTGAGGAGACAAAGGAAGAGGAGGGAGATTGGAGCTGAGCAACATAACAAAGCACTGTATCAAAAAAAAAAAAATAGAGCATGTCCCTGTGATGGGAAGGAAGACTGACTTTGGTTTTTCAAGACAGGGTTTCCCTGTGTAACCTTGACTGTCCTGGACTCACTCGGTAGACCAGGCTGGCCTTGAACTCACAGAGATTTGCCTGCCTCTGCCTCCCAAGTGCTCAAAATAAAGGCGTATGCCACTGTAACCGAACTTTTTAATTATTATTATTATTATTTATTAACTAACAGTATTCACTTATAACAAATACCAACAATTTTTTAACTATTAATCCTACAAATTCCTACAATCCCTTTAACCTAACCACTAATCCTATTGACAATTATTTTCCTAAACTTTTAGAAGGATACAGTCTCTGGGGCAGGTCCTCAGTCGTCAGGAACATAGTCTTTGTTGTAGATTCTTTAACACACTTAGCAGTCCTTTTTTTGGAATATCTCAGATGTAGGTTCATCAGGGTAAGTTGGTTATTGCAGTCTCACCTTAAATAAGGCTTCATGCTTTCTTCTCTCTGTGAGACCCCAGCCCCTTCGCATCAACAACTCTGTCACTCTACCTCAGAGTCCTTAAAGCCAGGCATTCCTTTAAGCCACTGTTCGGAGAGATCAAACCCCTCTAGGCAAAAGCTGAGCCACAGGGTTTAGTCCTTGGCCTTTTGGTGTCTTGCTCAGGCTTTCTTTGCTCACCGGCTTCTTTCTGCCTCAGGGAGATCTGGCCATCAAATGATGGCCAGCACTTTTTTCAGCAGAACTCTCAGAGCTCTCTAGCATCAGGGGCTTCTTCTTTCTTATGGGGCTCCATGCACTGTCCTTAAATAGGAGGAACTCTGTTTCAGCTTAATTTGGGCTCCGCCAACTTAGCAGCTGAAAACAATGTCAGGCCAGATACTTTGTTTCTTTAAGTCCATTAAATCTTTCCTGTTTTCCTGACTTCAACCTTTTTTTTTCAGTCCATTAAGTCTTTCCTGTTTTTCCTGACTTTAACCTTGTTTTTCCATGCTGATAAGCTAATCACTCACAGCCAAGTTGCTCTTCGTGCCCCGAATTAAGAGACTGTATCAGAAACCCTTATATATTTTCTAAATCTAATTTAATTATTCTAACTCCCTACATATCTCCCTTTTAATAAAATAAAAAAATAAATTTACAATCATAACTACATATACAATGTAAATAAATTGTCTGTGTACAATACATAAACTTTAAATTTTTATCAATATACATTAAAGCAAGAGTTAAAATAACCTTAAACTTCTCACAATACATAGTTGCATTTACATCTTTTGACAGAAGACATTAAAGCAAACAAAATGATTTTAAATTCTTGTCAATAAACTTAATTTTTTATTACATATAAAGTATTTTTTAAACTTCCACAATTAACAGAATCTTAAATTTCTAACAATATGCCACCATGCCCAGCAATTACAGACAGCTTTGAAATGTCATGTGGGTGCTGGGATTTGAACCAGGGTCCTTTGGAAGAGCAGTCCGTGGTCTTAACCACTGAGCCATCTCTCCAGGCCAGAAGACTGACTTTGGAAGGGACACATATTCGGTTGGTCAAATGAGTGTCACCTTGATTAGGTTAGAGATTATGTTGGCAAATTATCTTTGGGCACAGATGTCTACTATCATTGGGAGTCCTCTGACGCCTGGAACTGAAAGACCCCAGTTTTTATCTCAGCTAAAGCTGCAGGCTATTGAAGTTCTAGCCAAGTGTCTGCTCAATAAAAATCAGTGGTGTCACATGGCAGTGGGACCCTGACACTAACAGAAACCAATAAGTTAGAATTGGCAATATTAGAGTCTCTGCTGGGTGAGACAAACAAGTGGGCAACCATAATTACAACCAATGTGTCCATCTTCCCAGGGAGAAGGTGAGGTGACATTTTCCCTGAGGCCCTCCATGACGTGGAAAATATGTAGGAGTTCATGTATCAGTTCTGGGAGAGATGTTGGAAAGGCGTCCCATAAGATACACTGCTTCCTGATGAGCTGAAGGACAGTGACTACCTACTACATGTGTATGGACCACCTATGCCTCCTTTTCATGCTTGAGTTTAAAGCACCTTCATCCATGGAGAGACTGGCAATTATTGGACATCTGCTTGGTTTATCTTTTGGGGAATTTTGACTATGCCAGAACAAATGTCTATTTCTTGACCCCTTCTTGATTCACAAGAAGGTGGTTTAGGGTATGTTCTTTGTGAGTGTAGTGTTCTGTTTCAGCCTTTCACTCTGTACATGTAACATTCACAGAAAGCCCCACATTTCTGAACTGGACTATCAAGTGGTCGCTCTACTGACTATGAGGAGCTTCATCCCCACAGAAGAGGAATGGAAGCCCATTACTCCTGCAATTCCCCATAGCCTCTGTTCATCTACCTCTCCATCATCTGCG
Organism: Lophiomys imhausi; assembly: GCA_907164525.1. NCBI lineage: Eukaryota > Metazoa > Chordata > Mammalia > Rodentia > Muridae > Lophiomys > Lophiomys imhausi. The sequence continues at coordinate 2,288,379 of CAJQZJ010032315.1, read as the reverse complement.
TCCTGAGCACTTCTTCCTTCTCTGTGGGATCATAGGGCTGGCTTGTCACTCCTTAGCATTGGCCTCTAGGAACAGGGGTATCCCTAGGATTTAGCTTAACAAGTGGTATGCTCACCCTCAGTTTCACTGTTGCCAAGGGTTTGTTGAGGTCACATGGCAGGCTAGGCTGGCTCTTCCCATGACTCGTACATCACGAGAACTACCCTTGGATTCCTAACCACTTCTTTCAAGGAAGATGTGAGTTCAGGCTCATCAGGTTTTCCACACCCAGGAGGTAGCCTCAGCTGTGACCCATCTGTATAGCATCTTTGACCCCAGTAATTCTTGCAGCCTCTGAAGTGACTGTGCTTATGAGGAACTTCCTAAGTGGTTTGAGTGTGTGCCATTGAATAACCTCTGGTTGTCATCCTTCAGGTGCACCTTTTTGTACACTTGTGTGTGTGTGTATGTCAGAGAGAGGGAGGGAGGGAGAGAGAGAGAGAGAGAGAGAGAGAGAGAGAGAGGAGTCTTATTGGCTTAGAACTCACCCAGTAGAATGGACTGACTGACCAGGAAGCTTGGGGGCCACTTTGTTTCCTCCCCAGTACTAGGGTTGTGAATTAAGTGCCAGTCAAGCTTCACATCTCACTCTCCCAGCCACTAAGCAACACCTTCCCTTTACACTCTGCAGAAGAGCGCCCAAGAGCAAGGTAACAGCTCACTACCAAGCCCTTGCAAGAGCAGTGATTTGAAGCTCAGTTGAGATTTTACCCCCTCTTTGAACTCACTAGTCATTAAAAAAAAAATGCAGACTGGAAGTTTTCAGAAGTTCTGGTGGTTGTTTTTGTTTTTCTGAAGGAAACTACCCCTCATTTTTATCTTAACTTTGAAACAGGGCCTTCTATTTTATAGCCTACTTTTCAGAAACTGTTATAACCAAATCTGATATTTCCTGGGCCTAGACCTGTGTACACTCAAAAGAATAAATCTATCAACTTTTACATAATGCCTGCTAATCATGGAAGTGTGTCGAGGCTGAAATAAAGTTAATTTTTACTATTTTTCCTTGGTGGAATAGGGTACTTAAAGTGAGGAACGATACTTCATACTTAACACTAGGCTGTAAACAGAACCTGCTGGTATGTATTTTGACACAAAGATTGATAAACCAAAAAGCAGAAGACATTTGGCATTCAGAAATAAATAAAAGCAAGCTTTGGGAATGAACATTCATTCAACATTCAGTCTATACTTTGGCATGCAGAGGATTTGTATGTCAAGGGAAATTTTACGCGCTGTCCCCCCGAGATTCCCTAGATCTTCACTAAAATATCACTTCTGCAACTTCTTATAAAGGCACAGCACCTTAATGACGGAAGTCCCACTCTTTGCTGCATCTTAAATTCCTTTAGGAAGTCAGGGTTAATCTTCGCATCTCTGCTGATACTGTTCGTTATGCGCAGGAATTGGTTAGGCTTATTCCTGCACTCGGTCAGCAGGATGCGGGAAGCACTTGCATTGTAAGTCATGTAGCCAAGAGCACAGGAACATGCTGTGCGAACCTGAAGTACAAAAGAAAAAAACATTGTTTACACATGCTTCTAGTATTTTATTAAGGCAAAATATAACTGACAAAAATTTTCTCTTTTAACAATTTTAAATTACACAATTCACTGGAGCTAAATATATTCATATATATACTTTTTGAATATTATTTTGGATTCAAATCTCAGCATTCATCTTGAATTTTTAATAAGCGTTTGGATTGAGGGTGTCATATATAGTAGCATACGTAGAATTTCTCTATTTCAAATAGATTTATCACAGTTTTATGAGAAGAAACATCTTAAGCAGTGGGCTCTGAAGCTCAGGGATTATTGCAGAAAAGCAATGGAAAGAGCTCAAGAGCCAGAGGCCGAGGCTGCAGGAAGCAGTGTCTTCTGCACATAGCAAGGCAGCTCTACATATGAACTCAAAGTAGTATCAGCAGCATACAGAAACCCAAGCAAGCCTGACCCAGACCAGACTCCAGCACACAATCCCACCCATAGCCACAGAACTATTGGCAATTGTTAGCTGCTGGGATTGAGAGAAACAGTTTCCTCTTACGAGCGCAGCCCCTGGGTAAGTAAGCTACACTCAAGTGAAAACCACACATTCAGGATCACTGGAGCATCAGAAGTTGTTCTTGGTGGGCTTTTGAAAAGAACTCAGAGTTGTGTGTGGTAGGGAGTGCGGATAGGTAAAGGCAAAGGTGGGAAGAAGAGGAGTGAAAATGATGAAAGCACTTGGTATGATATTCTCACAAATCTAATAAAATGCGCCACCGCGCCCTAAATGCATAGGCCACCACATCCGGCATTAGCTACATCTTACAAAAGTCTCTGTTGAACCCTAGTTCACAACCCAGCACCCATATCAGGCAGCTCACAACCACCTGAATTCCACCTCCAGGACATCCAACATCCTCTGCAGGCTTCTATGGGCACTTGCACTCATTAACATGCACATACTTACACAGACACACACATATACATTATTACAAATAAGAAAACTCTTGAAATAATTTCTATAAGCCAGGCATGGTAGTGCATACATGCCTTTAATCCCAGCACTGAGGAAGCAGAGGCAGGCAGATCTCTGAGTTGGAAGCAGCCTGGTCTACAGAGTGAGTTCCAGGACACTCAGGGCTGTTACATAGAGAAATCTTGTCTCTAAAAACCAAATAATAGTAATGACTATTTCTGTGAACATGAGTATCGGACATGGATGTAAGCAGGTGTTGGTCGCCAGGTAGCAGCATAACGGCGTGTGCATGCCAGATCACTCCTTCTGCTGTCAGGTCGCATCCTCTGCTTCTGCTTTTAGGGAACACTTCTAATTGTCATTGGTTTCTAGTCACTGCTCAAAATGTCCATGAGCGTATGTGACTTCATTTTAGAATTACTTAGAATTCTAAGAAATGGAACTGAAAAAGGTGCACCTACTGGCCGAGTAACCAGTTCTTGTGAGATAATGTCTAAACATTTTAGGTATACATTTCTGTTTTGTCACAGTGTAGTTATTTATACACCGCATAGTTACATTTTTAACTTATGCAAAGTACTGGGTTTCATTATGGCACTTTCTTACATCCATGTCATACTTTGCTCTTAAAATATGATGCCCTCCACAAATCCGCATGACACTCTTTCACAGGGCGCATTCTCAATTTCTGTGTAACCCAGACTGGTTTTGAAGTAGGAGAAATCCTCCTGTCTTACTCTCCTCAGTGCTGAGATTACTGGAATGAACTTTGACGTGAGGTTTTGTAGATTAAATCTTGATTTTAGAATTAAAATAGTTCATTTCCCGGTTTTGGTTTTGTATTTTAGCTCACAGATTATCTGCAGCACATTACATTTTAAAATCAGCTTTTTGTCTTTACCTCTTCTCTCCCTGAGTACAAGTGGTAGCACAGCCGCTGGATTGTCCCCAGTGTGAGGAACGCTTCTGGGATCCCAACCCTGGAGTGAGCCAGGCTAGCTATTAAATTACCTAGAATTAAAGCAAAGAAAAGCTCTTAATAGTACAAAAGCCGGTGGCTGATAGGTTGTTGCTTTTTGTTCACTTGTGCACAGCCTTTTTAAAATTTTGAGCTGAAAAACCTCTCTGTTAAATAAAGAAACAAGACAAAAATGTAATTGTGGGATAATTGTCTCCTGTAGCTGATTGATTTTCTGTGACAAATACTAAAACTTATACAGGTTTATTTAGGTAAAAATGAGATATTATTAAAGTTGAAACCTTTCTGTCTTCCAAAACTTCAAAATATCTCCACTGTTTTTCAGAGATGGCTCAATGGTTAAGAGCCCTGCTGCTCTTCCAATGGACCCACCCACGTGGCAGTTCCAAACTGTCTGTAATGCCAGGGCTAGAGGCAGAGTCAGGCAGATCTCTGAGTGCAAAGCCAACCTGTTCTATAGAGTGAGTTCCAGGACACCCTGTCTCGAAAAATCAATAATAATAATAATAATAATAATAATAATAATAGATTATTTTACATTTATTTTATGATTTATAGTCTAGAAATCATTAGAAGTTTGAAATAATAATTTGGAAAGCAAAAAGGCTGTGCTGAGAATTCCTGCATTCCTGTTCAGCGGGCAGAGTGGATGGCCATTCAGTATTTGCAGGTAGCCTAATTTGAAACTATGCCACAGGGAATCAGGCATATTTTAGTACTCTTGAGATTCCAATCTAAATTTCAATCTGCCTTGGACACAAAGCATGATCTTTGTGTAGATGTCTTTTTTTGTTTGTTTGTTTGTTTTTAAGTTATTTCTTACCTGCCAGGACAATAGTAGGAATGTGGACGGAATACAGACTGTCAGCTAAAATAGTAACACCTCTTGCAGACAAAGTAATATGGTCCACATCTACAATGACTTTAGCTAATACAATAATCTAAAACAGAAAAAAGTCATAGAATTGTTGAACATTTGCTATTCAGATTCTCTTAATAATTTATGATTTGAGGGTATTTTTAGGGGTAAAGTGAACATTTTGTGAACTCCAATAGAACTGATGTTGAGAGGTGGAAGGCAAGAATTAAAGTACTTCCCCCATAAGGTCATGGCAATGACTATGACAGGCACATTATTCTTTCTGCAGTTCTTGAAACATTTGTCCTTGAATTAGAAAAGAAATAACTTCACAAGGCTCTAGAAAAGCTCAGACAAGAAAGCCTAAGACAAAGAGGAACCTAAATTCAGGTCCAGGGTGGAAGAAGCCGTGCAGTCAGCTCGCAGTATGCAATAAGACTTGTTTTCAACTCAACCATGTTTCTCTACATAGTTCCCTTAAACATGATGTGATTAAAATACCTGCCTGCTGACCTTATCGGGTTGTTACAGACATCAGATATAACCTGAAAAATTCCTTATAAATAAAGCAGTCCTAATAATGGACTTTTTATGAAGTAGAGGACCTGATGTGCAAAATACTAAATTTCATAAATTAATAAACATTTTTCCAGAACCGTGTACCTGAAATGCTGCCATTACCCTCTCCGTTTCAACTCTGGATTGAAGAAAAGGCTCAAAAATAGATAAGGTTATTATTCCACTTTCCAATATTAAGTACTGTTGAACACGATTATTGAAGGCAAAAAGGGTTAACGCATAACCTGCTCTCAAGCAAATTTCCTAGAAAAAGGAGAAACACTATTTTTATTTGTTTCATTACATAGTAGTCACTGAGTTATGAGTTACTGCCTATTAAGATCCATTTTATTCTTAAAAGAGAAGAAATATGATATTATTGTGGGAAAATTTTAAAGAAAAATAATTGTCTTATAATAGCTTTCTTGTGAAAAGCTCTCTCTTCATCATAAAGTATTTTAGAGGCCTCACTGCAGTAGTATATAAGAAGGGGATGACTGGGGATGAAAGGGCATGAAATTAAGTTAAAGATTTGATTAAGGACAGAAATTTCTTTTGGGGCCTATCACCAAGCGTTAAAATTCATGCATGTCAAAAGGAAAGACATGTGGCAACTATGAAAATTTTGGAACGTATTATCACACACCATTACAAACTTACAACCTCCAGAGACATTTTGCATATTCTTTTGAATACACTTGGATGTTGGATGTTTTGCATGGCAGAACACTTGGTTATAACTGACAGTGTTTTCTTAGAAACATTTCCCCAGCTGGGCATGGTGGCGCATACCTTTAATCCCAGCACTTGGGAGGCGGAGGCAGGCGGATCTCTGTGTGTTCAAGTTCGAGGCCAGCCTGGTGTACAAAGCAAGTTCAACACAGCCAGGGCTATTACCCTGTCTCAAAAAAAGAAAGAAAGAAAGAAAAAAAAAGAAAAGAAACATTTCCCCTAGGTGAGCACATGGAGTTTTGTGAAGGTCCTACCTTATCTTTTGACTGAAGAAGATAAAGCACATCAGAATAATTAAATCCTTCCTTTTCTTGTAATTCTTTCTGCAGAAAATCATTCCCTAGGACGATGCATGCCAACGAGAATGCCACTTCAACCTAAATGTGTGGTTTTCAGAGATTATCTTTCATTCACACATTATAGAGGAATAAATATACTTCAATAAGTAAATATCTAGACTAGAGTATGGAAATATAATTAAAAAGTGTTTTAAATCACAATATATTGATTATAGTTCTCTGACTGCACAGCTTCTGGAGGACTATTCCTCACAAGTTTTTATGGCCAGGAAATATCCATCTGCTCTGTGACCAGAAAGGTATCCTCAGGAACAGCAGGGCTTGTAAAGAGATAATGGTACTTATCCTACATATGTAATTGTACCCTTTCCATTTCTAAACATAATTTTTAAATGTTTGCTGGCATGGGTTTAAAGGCCATTTTAATTTGCTAATGGCCATAGAGCTGTCAAAGTGTAAGAAGAGACTACCTAAGAATTTAAGAAAAGTTTTATAAAAGTAGAATCAAGGCATAGCCTTTCTTCTGGTTTGTAGAGTCATGTAACTTGCACTTATCTTCCATCAGGAAACTGAACTATATACATTGCTGGATTTAACAGACAGCTTTTAAAAGGGACATACCATGCCTTTCTATGAAAAATGTTAAGAATGTGAAAAGCATGACTATTGTAAAATATTCAGTCCACTGTAGAGTCTAATTTTCAGGAAAATGACTGAAAGCATTTATGTTATAGCTTAATAAGTTTCAAAAACCATTGAAAAATAAACTGAATTATAGATGAATAATATGGAAGTTTTTCCATGAAAATACATTAAATGTAACTTTTTTTTTTAGGTTTTTCGAGACAGGGTTTCTCTGTGTATCCTTGACTGTCCTGGACTCACTTTGTAGACCAGGCTTGCCTTGAACTCACAGAGATCCTCCTGCCTCTGCCTCCCGAGGGCTGGGATTAAAGGCGTGCGCCACCATGCCTGACAATTACAGACAGCTGTGAACTGCCATGTGGGTGCTGGGATTTGAACTCGGTTCCTTTGGAAGAGCAGTCAGTGCTCTTAACTGCTGAGCCATCTCTCCAGCCCATAATGTAAATGTATTTTATTGTAAATGTATTTTATGAAATATACCTTAAAAGCCTATGCAATTTTTTATTTATAATTCAAGCCAAAAATGACTTGTAGCTTATGCTTCCCTTTATTTCCCCCACTGAACTCTTGCAATGAAATCACCCCTTTTGTATCTCGAAAGGTTAAGTATCTTATATCTTTTCTTATAATGTGTTTATAAAAGAAAATATTACTATTCATTAACACTTAATCTCCTGCATGTTGGAAGACCCTGCTATTAAGGTTGCAGTCCACCATGTCCAGTTAGCCCACTGAGCTCGGTACAAAATGGAGGACTCCCTCTCTCAGCCCAGCTTCCTCTTTTCTGCCTGATCTTATCTTGAGAGTGTCTCTAAGACACTCCAGCATCCTCCACCTCTAAAGTTACAAGGCCCATGGCCAAATTACAGGTTCAACTTCCTTTCTCCTGATAAGAACCTGCCAGGCAAGTACCTGGAATTCCTCTTTATGTAAATGAGGCATTTCCAGCACCTCAGCCCTAGCCAATAGTGTACATCCACCCTCGGAACCCCAACTCACTCCCCAAAAACTATATGACCCTTGTTTACCCCAATGAAGTTGAGCTGTCTCACTGAAGTTGTCTCCCGGAAGTCCGTCCATCATACTTACTGCCCTCCTGAATTCTGCTCCTCTTGCTCTTGTGGGCCAGAGGTCAATGACCCCTCAAGGAAAGGGAGACCTACAGCTGGCACCTGAACAGGGGCTCCTGGAACTCATGGAATTTGTGATCATTCTCTCCTCCCACTAGGGTAGCAGCATTTTTCGTCTGACCATCCCGCCTGAGTATTGGTCGTCTCTTTTCCTTTCTTTGCTACATGTTCTATTTGCACCTTCCTATAGGGACCAGATACGGTTTGTGGGACAACTGACGTTTCTTAGTCAGGGTGGACCCCGATATTGGCCAAAGGTCCCCCTACCCTCTCTTGGACTCGACAGGCTGACTGGGCATAGACAATAACCTTTTCACCTCTCATTAAAAACCTGGGTACCCAGCAATCACGTAGCATCACTAGGAAAGTTGCAGTTTCTTTTCTTCTTTTGGTTTTATGTTTTGTTCTGTTTTTCTTTCTTTTTTAATTTCTTCAAGTTACATCTTAATCACAATCTCCTCCCTAATCCCCACTCCGTTCCCACCCTCCCACCCTCTTCCCCCTCACCCCCATCCACTTCCTTTTCTTTTTTTTAAGTTTATATCTTTTCCCCCCAACAGCTCCCCCTTTCAGTCCAACAAATGGCTCTTTCTCTTGTAACAACAAATAAAATACAAAACAACAAAAATAATTAGTTCACAATTATGAGAATTATAAGGCTTAGTATCCATTTCCAATGTCCAGTCCATACGTATTTGGCACCTGACTTTAACATTCTACTATTCAACCATCTCCATAAGTTTAAGATTCTATATCTAACTCAGCTTCCATCCTAACTTTCATCACAATTTTTAAAACATCTTCTTAGATCCAGAACACCCTCTTAATTCCTAAACAACTCAAAATTTAACTATGGGACTGTAGGTATCAAGGTTTCTTCGTGTAACAGTCCTAGCTATCCTGGAACTCACTCTGCAGACCAGGCTGGACTTGAACTCACAGAGATCTGCCTGTCTCTGCCTCCCAAGTGCTGGGATTAAAGGCATGGGCCACCAAGCCTGGCTTGTTGCCAGTTCCTTAACTCTGTAGATAGGCTTATGCTTGCTCAGGGCATGTCAATTCCCCAGTGTGGAATTGCCTCCGGAACACTAAACATCATGGTGAGCACTTTCTTTCCTATCATGGGGAACATTTCATTGCAGAAAACACCCCCTTAGATTAGAAAAATACAGGCCCTCATGTTAATTTGATCAATATATTTTTGTTAATATAAAACATTTTAACATTTCTTTTTTATTTACCTATATATCTAATGTGTTATTCCCATATTTAATCAATACAGGAATTGGGAGATATGTTTTGCCCTTTTTATTTTGTTTTTGTTACTTCAATTAATAGAGGTTAGACCGTTTACTTAAGCCAGTTTATTTTTCACAGACAAGCTGTTGCTGTCTATTCCAGAAAAATTGTATATTGCCATTTCTTGTAATGAGACATCCTAGTAGTCAACAATCTCCAAACTAATGCATTTCCTTCATGGAAGCAAAATTAACTGCAGGGACTTAGTTTTTAATGCTTCCATGTCTTGTGTGGTCAATTTTAAAAGGTTAGTTTCTAATGCTTCCATGTCTTGTGTGGTCAATTTTAAAAGGTTATCAAGGAACATTTTTTAGGTTGTTTTGAGACAGGGTTTCTCTGTGTAACAGCCCTGGCTGTCCTAGAACTCACTCTGTAGGCTGGACTTGAACTCAAGAGATCCGCTTGCCTCTGCCTGCTGGGATTAAAGGTGTGTGCCACCATGCCTGGCCCCAAGGAAAGTTTTTTATCTTCTTATGCATACAGATAATTCTTATACAGGTCACATAATTAACATGGGATAATGATGTTTATTGACTGCCCATTTGAAGAATACCAGACCATGACTGAGATTCTTCTACACTCCAATTCCATCTCCACTATCTCAGCCTTTTCCTCTTGTGCTCTTTACTGAAACACAGGTGACTGCCTCAAGGAGACCTCCATATACGGAGGTTGCAGAACATCTTGCTTCATGAACCCAATGGGCCCTTACCCACGTGAAAATCACAAAACATTCCTCTCTTCAACTTATTCCTCCCCTATTGCCTTGCAGGGCCCTCTTCAAGATCCCATCGTATATGTTTCCATAACATCATTGTCACCAAGCCAATATGTGCTAACTCACTGCTCTTCTCTGGTGCAATAACACTGCTGGTCCCTGCATTAAACCCCCTTTTCAAGGTTTCTGCACCCCCGAAAATGATTGTTCCCCAGGTTTATCTCCATGAGCCTGATGACCTCATGTTACAGCTTGGAGGAGACCAAAAGAAAAGAGAGATCTTCATTACTTGTCAGACTGAGTCTCACCATCTTGCTGGGTGCCATGGGAGCTGCTGGAGCAGTCCTTGTCCAAACACACTATATGGCTAAAGACTTCCAGGACAAATTTGACCAGGCTATGGCTTCCACTATGGACTGTCTCAAGTTTCTTCAAGGACAGATAACTTCCCTAGCTGGGGTTGTTTTCCAAAACTGGAGAGCTCTGGACTTAATGACTGCTTAACAGGGGGGTACATGTATTATGTTGGGGGAGGAATGTTTTTTCTATGTTAATGAATCTGGGCTGGTGGAACAAGACATACAAATGAGCATGCTGTGCACCCAACATCCCAACCTCATGGTACTCAAACCCTCTTGTGGCTTGGCTTCTTCCCCTCCTTAGCCCTGTACTGGATGTCCAAGCCCTGCTCCTCCTGACCCCCTGCATCATCCAGTTTTTAAAATGGCAGATAAGTAGCATTGCCAAAGTCACTGCCAATTGGGATTCTAGTTCAGTACCAAACATAGAGGTTGAGGTATTACGATGACACCTCTGCATTATAAAATAAAATAGGAGGACTCTATGGAACCCTGCTATTAAGGTCGCAGTCCACCATGGATAGTTCTCTGAGCTCTGCACAAGTGGAGGATTCCCTTTCTCATCAGGGCTTCCTCTTTTCTGCCTAACCTTCTCTGAGAGTGTCTCTAAGCATGACCCCAACATCCTCCACCTCTGAGGAAAGTTTACTCCATGGCCAAATTACAGGTTCATCTTACTTTTTCCAGATGATAAGAACCTGCCAGGCAAGTACCTGGAATTCCTGGAATCCTTCTTCATGTAAAGGAAGCATTCCCAGCATACATCCAACCTGGGAACCCCTACCCACTCCCCAAAGAACTATATAACCTTGTTCACTCTGAATAAAGTTGATCTGTCTCACTGAAGCTGTCTCTTGGAAGTTTGTCATACTGATGGCAGTCCAAACCCTATCCCTTGCCTCTGCCCCACTTTGCCCTTATGGGGCAGTAGCCAATGACCCCAGGGAAGGGGAGACCCTCACCTGTATTTTTCTATTTCTCATCATATCCTGGAAGTCCAAATAAGTTATATTTTTTACAACATATCTATAAAAGAAAATGTTACTATTCACTAACACATTTTTCTCTATATATCTATTTCCTCATCACTAAGAGAGCCTCTGGCAAATTATGAGAAGAAAATGTATGTTTTGTTGTTATAAATTCCTGCTTGGCCACCTATAGAATTTCTGAATTTCTATAGCTTTGGTAAAAGGGTTTGAATTGATGCTGGCTTATTAAGGACATTTTACTAGTGGATGGAAGAGTGACTAACACTCAAAGACCTCATAGAAACTCTTTATAGTCCATCCTTGAGAGCACTGGCTGACAGCCAGCCCATGCTATTTTGATGGATGTTCCTTGTTCTTGAGAAACAGTGCCACTATTCCCACCCATTTTTAACAATCACTAACTGAGTTAGTAGGAAGGTATTCTGTGAATACATAATGAATGCCTAAGGAAAAATATCTAAAGAGTAAGTACATAAGAGTTTCATGCCATATTTGAAAAAAATCAATATTTGCATTAATCTTTTCTGCTTAAAACTTTTAGATTTTTGTTTTAAAAGTTAAGTTGTTATGCTTATAAGCTTGCATATCTGAGATATGAAGAGACTTTAGACTCAGGACTCCATCTTGAGCTGAGCAGAAGTTTGTAAAATTCCAAAGCCCTGACCTGCCAGCTATTATCACCACCACCCCCTCCCCACTGTTGTTGATAGGAAACGACTAACACAACGGCCTAGCCCCAGGGTCTCCTTGAAGTCTCCTTGAGGTATTATTGACACCTACCCCAAAAAGTATATAACCCAAAACTTTGTAAAGTTCGGGGTCGCCTCTCCCTCGGGTGTAGGCCACCCTACTCTTGCCAGCCACTCGAGTTGGAACAATAAATTCCTCTTTGCTTTTTGCATTGATTTGATGTCTGCTTTTCATTGAGGGTCAGCAGGAAGATAGGGAGATAGCTTCCAGGGGGTTGAGCCTTACAGATACAAACTCATCTGAAAGGTATTGTATATATTGCATTTACTGTGTCAGAAACATTTAAAACTTTAGTACATACCTTAATGTTAGTTGAAGGGTGAGTTCTTAGTAGCCGAATAAGCACTGGAAAGGCATTCTCTTCCACAATGAACTGTTGACTCAGGGGATTGCTCGTGTGGGCCACACCTGCAAGACTCTCATAGGTCAATAAGGTTATGCTTTTGTTCCATCTTGTAAATTGTGGAGTCGAACTCAGATTGATTTTGGTTGATAAACTCTCTTAAGGTAATATGGCTAGCAAATTTTAAAAACAAGGTATATTGACACTATTTCAATGCTCCTGCTTTAATTTCTTAAAGGGCAGAATGAATAAGCACGGAAAATTCATTATTAGAATTATAGATGATTTTATAATAGAGACAGAACACATAAATTTGAAAAATGCTACATTATTAAAGAATTACAGCCATCATTGAATAAAAACACTATATTCTGGTACTCAAGTTTATAGTTATTGTTTTCTATTAAGAGTTTTTTAGAGTCAGGTGGATCTTTGTGATTTCAAGTCCAGCCTGGTCTACACAGTGAGTCCAGGACAACCAGAGCTACACAGAGAAACCCTATCTCAAAAAAACAAAAAAAAAAGTTTTTTAATCTATAAAAAATGACTAATCACTGAGTTAAAATTTCTAACTTTCTTAAATCGCATATACTAAAAATATAAACATATTGTCTTCCTTTATAACAACATTTGATACTTTAAGTTACAACCTAATATCATGAGAGAATTCAATCTCATTTTTGTGAATATGCATAAAAATTCTAATTTTGTTTTGCCAAGAATGCCTTTACATATATATTAGATTTATATATTTAAATATAGTATAAATATATTTATATGTACACTATATAAATATAACTGATAACCTCATATACTTAAATAAAAATACAAGTTTAGGCTTCTCTAAACAGTGACAAAGATCCAGCTACATATTGTGATTTAGAAAGTTTAAATTAAGTAGGGGGAGCAGAATGAGCAACACTCATTTTATTTTTTTCTACTTCACCATCCTCTTATATAAGAAGGACAGTTGTTGTTGGGGGGAATGATCAAGAAAATTTGTATATATATGTATATATAAGCCAAAATAACACATATAAATATATATGTATATATACGTATTTGCTTGTACATAACATGTGTATGTGTTACCATTTACTAGAATTGTTTGATTTATGTGACTTATGCTTATGTGTATGGGTGCCCCCACATCCCAGCTGGAATTGTAGGCAGGGTCCTGACAATATGGATGCTAAGAACTGAACTAGGTCCTCTGGAAGAGCAACAAGCTCTCTTACCCACCGAACCATCTCTTCAACCCCCATTTACTATAATTTTATTACAACTAGAATATATACCTTAGATTCCAACTATGAAAGAAACATTATTTTCTGGATTATTTATTTCTTATAATAGTTAATGAATTTTTGCAGGTATTTTTCATAAACAAGGAAGGAAAATGGAGCTACTAAGTTCAACAACTGGGTACTTTTGAGGAAATACAATTACCTGGAAAAACAAACTTGCACAAAAAGCTTCTTTTCTCTTGTTTGCAAAAAATCCTCTGCAGCCGGGCGGTGGTGGCACACATGTTTAATCCCAGCACTTGGGAGGCAGAGGCAGGTGGATCTCTGTGAGTTTGAGGCCAGCCTGGTCTACAAAAGCGAGTCCAGGACAGCCAGAGCTGTTACACATGAAAACCCTGTTTTGGAAAACCAAAAAAAAAAAAAAAAAAAAAATCCTCTGCAACAGCCCAGCGTGGTGGCACATGCCTTTAATCCTAGCACTCGGGAGGCAGAGGCAGGCAGATCTCTGTGAGTTCGAGGCCAGCCTGGTCTACAAAGAGAGTCCAGGACAGCCAGGGCTACACAGAGAAACCCTGTCTCGAAAAACAACAACAACAAAAAATCCTCTGCACTCATGAGGGTCAAGATAGAACCTAAGTTTTATTGGCAGATCAGTCACGAAATGTTGTGTAATTTCTTCATGGACTCTAAAATGTCAATCTTTTGCAACAAAGGTCATTATATATACACAATTCTTTGTTTATATAGCTAAACCAGAATTTTCAAATAAAATTGAATGCTAACCTTAAGAAATTTATGACTGTGGGCTGGAGAGAAAGAAATTTATGACTCTTGACATTTTAAACCTATCTTAAAATAAATGGGATCATTTCTGTTCAAAATAGTCAATGTTCATTATCTTCATTTTGTATTCTACTCAATTCAACAGCAAGACAGATGTGAAACTCTTAATGTTACATACAAAGGTCTTGGAAAAAAACCTATATATCAATCTTTGCAGTCTTTCAGAGTGTGAATAGTGATAAAGAAACAATTTCTACTTATCTACCTAAGTTTCTTATTTTCCTCATGGTAATTAAGAAATTGAGACTGAATACAAACCAATACAAATGGACCCAACGGCTCTGATGACGCTTAGCAGTGTGCCTTCGGCTATCTTATTAATCCTCAGCAGGCGAACCAGCGGTGCAATGCCGTTCCCCTCACATATTTGATTCTGGTGCATTCTGCTGTCTTTACTTAGAGCTATGACTGCTTCACCTCCTAGTAACGAAAATTAAAAGGTGGGTATGGACTTCAGTGTGTACATCAGCAGTTATGCACAGAAAATAACTCACCCACATACTGCATCTTAGCTGAGGGTGACAAAAGCATGTTTATTATGAAGTTGTATCCAATCTGTTCTGCCATATACTTCTGTTGTTTCAGCGTTTGTCCTGCCAAGGCCCAAAGGGCTATGGCTCCTTGCTCCTTAACATCTATTTGAAAGGCCTGTCAAGACAAAAACAAGCTATTTGTTTAGTGAATGCGTGCTGAGCACATTGGGGATGTATATTTTTATAAAACAGGCGTTCTGGAATTTGGTTTGGTTTTCCAGTCTCCACATACAATTCAAAATGAAGTCAGTCATCTGAACAATTTGGAAGGGTAATGATAAAATCCCTACCTTTAGAAGCTTTAGGAGGTCTTTAGTTAACTTTCTCTCCAGAAATGCCTTCTGGATTGAAGGATTGCAACTTGCCAGGGACTCCACAGCCATTGCGCCTTTCACTTGGACACTGAGCTGCTTCCCTTTAAAAAGTGCCACCAGGGGAGGGATAGCACCTTCTCTTGCTATGGCATCCTGAACTTCCTTATTGTCGCGGCCGACCTCGGCGATGGTAGCCGAGGACACTGCCTTCAGCACATCTTCAAAAGAGTCAAGAGTAGGTAAACAGTCACTGAAAATGTAAATATACCACATTGCAGGGTGGGTTTTATATTACAAGATCAAATTTATAGTTTCAAAGAAAATTTAGATGACAACAATATATATAAACTGTCCAGATTCGTCATTTAGATTCTATCTTGTCCACTACTTCTTATAAAGATACTTGGTATTTTAAAATAATTATAGACATAATTTTAATATCTATAATTTTATTTACCATTGAAGTATTTTCTCTATGCTTTTCTGAACATAACCCTTATAAATGCCTTCTAAAAGTTTCATCAGTGGTCATATCACTTTGAAAATATTTGTTTCAAGCTTTTTACTGTTTTAAATAACTTCAGGAGAAAATTTCTTAACATGGAGATATTTATCAATACATTTTTTCCTTTAGTATGTTGTGAATTACTATAATAATTCAGTACATTGCAGTAAATCAATTTCTTTTTTCTTTCTTTTTTTTTTTTTAGATTTTTCAAGACAGGGATTCTCTGTGGATCCTTGACTGTTCTGGACTCACTTTGAAGACCAGGCTGGCCTTGAACTCACAGAGATCCTCCTGCCTCTGCCTCCGGAGTGCTAGGATTAAAGGCGTGCGCCACCATGCCCAGCTAATAGTCAATCAATTTCTAAAAGGATCAGTAGCATTTTATTCTTTCATAATCAGAGCTCATGCATATCAGTCTGACTTTGTCTTCTTGAATATAAATATTATCATCAAAAATAAATGCCTAAAACTTGCCAACTTGCTAGACAAAAATGGTATTTCATTTTATTTTATTCTTAGTTTACTGAAAAGTTGTAATAAGTGAGAGAACTCATATACTTCACCTGCATTTATAAATTTAATGCACTGTTACACTGATTTTATATATGTATCTATCTGCAATTCAGTTTTGCTCATTCTATCATCTGTCTATCTATCTATCTATCTATCTATCTAACTTATTCTTCCATGGCTAGCTTGAAACTTACTCTGCAGGCTAAACTGGCCTCAGACTTGCAGAGACCTACCTGGCTCTGCCTCCCACATACTGGAATTGAAGGAGTATACCACTGTGCAAGGCTACAACTTAGTTTTCTATATTTATGTTGGGAGCACAAAGTTCTTAACACCAACAGATATCAGGGAAGCCAGGAATGTTAAGCACACAGGATTGACTTTTTAAAGGAAAGAACATAAAATTTTCCATCCAGAAAGTTGGGAATTGGAGGTGATTAATAGCCTGGTGATCTGTCTTATCCGTAGGGCCAGGTCACATCAAGCTCCCACAACCAGGTCTGGAGGTGGCTAATGGCCCAAATGACCTCTACATTATCTGTATGACCAAGACCATGCCAGATACCTCCTTAGGCTTTTCAGCTAATACACGTAGCCTAACTCTAGAACCCATCTCTCTTGGGAGAAATGACATACACTTTGAGTTGTGTTTTGATGAAATTATGCCTCCTTGTGTACCAGGGATTGTATTACACCAGGAAACTTTTCCCAAGGTATACTGTGTTTAAATATGCCGGAAATAAACCACCAGGCTTCGTAGTCCCGAAGTTTGATCCAGCCTGGCTGACTAAGTCAGGCTGAACTGAGTTTTCCTTCTTTTCTCCTTATGGATCATTATGTTGTTAACCATGTTGCCTGCAAGGATATTCCACACATTTGAGAGTATGTGTAAACATATATATATATATATATATATATATATATATATATATACAGAGCAATCAGTAGATGCAATGCTTTAATCATATTATATCTGTGTCCTGTGATGCCCTCTATGACACTTTTCTCTCAATATAGGATCCAGATTGAGAGCACACATTTCATTTATGATGTCTCTATGTCTTTTATGATCTACAACAATTCTTTAGTCTTTATCTTTTGTGACTCTGACTTTTAAAATGAATATTAATCGTTTAAATTAAACCTCAGTTTGGGTTTTTTAATGTTTCTCATGATTCAAGATGCATCTCCATTCAGAACATTTAAAAAGTGATAGAATGTTCTTTGATGATAATTCATGTAGCATTAAATGATACTCATCTATTTTCATTAGTGATGTTAATTATGATTACACAGTTTCTATACTGGTTAGTTAATAATATTGACTTGCTTCTAATAAGAAAACAGCACTTTAATATTGTCTAAATAAACTGAACACTCTAGCACTTGGGAGGCAGCTAGATCTCTGCAAGTTGTAGGCTAGCCTGATCTACCACCCTGAATGCACTGGGTCTTGTCTTATCTCAGAAGCTAAGCAGAGTCGGGCCTGTTTAGTACTTGGATGTGATACCTTGTCTCAATAATAATAATAATGATAATAATAATAAAGCCTTCATCAAAATTTGCCACCAAAAATTGAGCAGAAATTTATAATTTTCTCCTGAACCAGTCTTAAATTTTTTTATAAAATATTAGTTTGCCAAATCAAAAAGCAAAGCAAAACAGATAAAAAACCATGAACCCATTCTGAGGCTATTTTCTTAATAATCTATGACTTAGCAACCTGGCTCACAGCAAAGAGAGTTGGTTCTTAAGATTCTGAAGTTATATGTAAAATTTAAGCAGAGAGAAAACAATAATTAAGATTTAAATTTAAATTTTTCATACTTCTTAAAGTAAGAGAATAGCATAAATTATAGTGTAGGAAACAATGCTTTTATATAGGTGTTAGATAAGGCAAATACCTCACATGGAATTCTTTTTTAATATTTTTGTCATTTCTAATTTCATGCATTTGTCTATGCACATGATTGCAGATTGTTTCACAGGACAGGAGCATCAGATGGCCTGGAGCTAGAGATACAGATAGCTGTGAGCTGCTTGATGTTGATGCTGGGGATTGAACTCAGATCTTCTGGATGAACAGTATGTGTACTTAACCACTGAGCCTTCTCACCAGCCCCCTCCCCCAGGGAATTCTTTTAATTATTTATTTTTATTACTTTTGTGTGAACTCATTTATTTAAATTACTGCTATAATTGCTGCTTTTGATAATATCTAGAACAGTCAGGAAAAAAGATAGAGCTAGTCTCTTACTTTAAGTTTTAATTAGTGGCACAAACAAAGTAAGATAAGGAATTATAAATAAAATTATATGGTTAGACTGTACATAAAAGCTGTCCCTCTGTGCTGCTCTTCAAGTAGCAAGTCCAGTATAGTTAGTTATATAGAAGACTTTAGGGCTGGAAGGGAAGCTTTAAGTGTCTTTAGTATATGATACCCATTCTTATTATCTAAGAATGATAACTATTCTTAGAAGATGGCATGTGCTTAAATTTGAAATTCTAAAATAAAAGCAAGTTCTCTGCAACATCCCCCTTATGCTTTACCTTGGCTTGTCTTTTAACCAATTTTTTGTTTTTTGTTTTTTCGAGACAGGGTTTCTCTGTGTAACAGCCCTGGCTGTCCTGGACTCAGTTTGTAGACCAGGCTGGCCTTGAACTCACAGTGATCCACCTGCCTCTTCCTCCCAAGTGCTAGGATTAAAGGCATGCGCCACCACACCCGGCTTTAACCAATGTTTTTATTTGTATTTATTCTATGCTTATGTATGATGAACTGGAGCAGAAAGACACATGACAAACCAAGCAGGAACCAAAGGGGACACATCTTTATCCATATTTTTGTCCTCCAGAGTGGAAAGCTCATACTACTATGTATACTCACTGGGATGAGATGGCTGTTGCAGAACCTAGATGGACCATTTGCAGCTGCTGCAGAAGTGGCCCTGATACTTCCTGGGGTCCCTGAAACTGAGGTACACTTTAGAAGCAGATACTTGGTCATTGTCTTGAATTTTGATATCAGATATATAAAAGCAAATCTGAAGTTCTTGGTGTACATTGCAAAAACCGTCCAATGATCAAAATATATATTTATTCATGCAAGAAGAAATATCCTCCCCAAACATATTAGATGCTCTATTTTCATTATTTGTTCTAATATGTTTATTTATACAAATTTATAGCTAAACATTTTAATCTACTTCTGGGAGTCAATTATTTCTACAAATTTGGTAGTTTTAAATTTTCCAGATATTTGGGTTATATTATGTGCCTAGATCCATTCAAACATAAATCTAAAATGTTTGTCCATAGATAAATCCAGATCTTTGTTGGCTTCATTTGGTAAGTCAGGTCACTTTTAGGCAGACAGGTCAAGGCTCACCAGAGTCAGAACTCAGGAACTGGATGAGGAATCCGATGCCATTGTGGTTTCGCATCTCGCACTGGTTGCTTTCACTCCCCATGCAGAGCACTCGGATGCAGTTCATTACATTCACCAACACATTTTCTTTGTTTATGCTCAAGAGGTTTATGAGAGCTGGAATTCCATTCTAAAAAGAGACAAAGAGAGGTACATTTGAATTCATTTAAAATGGACACAATTTTGTTTAAAAATCTATAATCTTGGGGCTGGAGAGATGGCTCAGCGGGTTAAGAGCACTGGCTGCTCTTCCAAAGGACCCAGGTTCAAATCCCAGCACCACATGGAAGTTCCCAGCTGTCTGTAATGGCTGGTTGTAGTTGCACAAGCCTTTAATCCAAGCACTCGGGAGGTAGAGGCAGGTGGATTTCTGTGAGTTCAAGGCCAACCTGGTTTACAAAGTGAGTTCAGGACATCCAGGGCTACACAGAGAAACCCTGTCTTGAAAAAAAAAAGTCTATAATCTTTCTGTAAATACATCCTATTTTTTTAAGATTATATTTATTATATATAGTGTTCTGTCTACATGTATGCCTGCAAGCCAGAAGAGGGCACCAGATCCCCTTATAGATGGTTGTGGTTGCTGGGAATTGAACTCAGGACTTCTGGAAGAGCAGCCAGTGCTCTTAACCTTTGAGCCATCTCTCCAGCCCCTGTAAATACATCCTTATTTAGAAGAGGACAGTTGCTTATAAACAAGTGTCTAGTGATGTCACAGAGTAAATTAAGGCAAAAAATACAATATTATTGCAGAGCTAACATAAATATGTAAATATGTACTATCTGACCCAATAAATTAGAGTGGCACAGCACAACCCAAGTGTATTGCATACACAGAGATTTTATCCTAGTTCCTGCTAATTGCCAGAATCAGTTAGAAAGAGAGTCAAGCAGATAATGAGTGACTCTGGAACTGGACTTGAGTGTTACTTTACTTTCAGTATAGTTTCTAAAAGATTGATACTAGCCACCACATTTTTTGCAGAGACATTCTAAAAAATAAATGAAGGCAAATTTTAAAAAGCACAAAGGCCAGGCAGTGGTGGCACTCGCCTTTAATCCCAGCACTCCAGAGGCAGAGAGGCAGCAAGATCTCTGTGAGTGTGAGGCCAGCCTGGTTTACAGAGAGAGTTCCAGGACAATCACAAGCTATACAGAGAAACTCTGTCTCAAAAACAAACAAACAAAAACCAAAACACAACAAAACAAAAAGAGTACAAAGGAAACAGGGGATAGAAACGGTTTTCCACCATAAGGGATTCAAAGAGAAAGTACTAAGTCTGACAGAAGCAGACATTTTATAATGCAGATGGTTCAACTGGTTTTGAAGAAAAACTATATGAAACTGAAGAAACAAATCAAGTAAGTTCACTTCATTTTCAAATATCTAAAGAAAGAGCTTAAAATATTAGTGGACACAATAGGGTAGGTTTTACTCGAGTAAATGGAGCATAGCAACAATTGCTTGGTATTCACCACAAGCAAATTTTTTTTCTGATTCTTTCTGGTACACAATTGGGATATATTTCTCACATTTGAACAAGAAACAACAAATATATATATATATATATACACTAGGGAAAATACTCCATCTTCCCTCCAGGACGACTTATGTCTAAACTCTTGCCAGTGCTGAGAAAGTGGGCTCTAGAGCTTGCTCAGGCGCGTTCCCGCTCTTTTCCCGGACCATCCCTAGGAGTTCTGTTGGATCTCTATCTTTCTAGCTTCTCTGTGAAAGAATTTTCGTCTGTCGAAAGTATGCTCTATAAAACAGTACTCACATATTTGGCAATAACATCCTTGTTTTCATGCTGGGAGATATCATAGAGAACGACAGCACAGCGAGAATGGAGCTCAGGCTCGTCCGAAGCCAGCAGATTGATCAAGGCAGGGATGCCTCCCGCATCCACTATTGCGTGCACTATACTCTCATGAGTGGAGATGTTACTCAGTAACCCGACCGTTTTACACTGGAGTTTTAGTCTGGGACATTTTAATAGATTGACTAAGGCAGGAATGGTGCCTGTAAAAATACGACTAAGATAAGCATAAATTACTCAAAATCATTTACAGTCAATTTACCCTAACAGTACTGAAATAATGGTAATATAATCATGGACATTTCTACAAAATATAGAATAACAACTTGAGGTGATGGAAACAATTCTGTTTTATCTACAAGATAGTGACCTTTTCTGTTTGCATACTTGATTTCATATGACATATACAATCATACACTTTATATTAGTAAATCTAAACCATCTTTAAAATACTGAGTTTTGGCCTATGAGAATTGCTATTTTTTTTAAATGTATACAGGAACTCACTATGCAGTCAGCTCACCATCTTCTTGTCTTAACTTCCCAAGTGCTGGGATCACAAATGTGCATCATCATGCCTTGGTACCACACGGTAAAAGTTCCTGAAATGGAACCATCTATTGACTTTTGGGGGTACATAGAGGTTTTCCAAACATGCTTTTAGTGAGTTAAATAAATTTAAGTTTATTCATTCAATATTCATGGAACAATTCTGTGTGTCTGAATATGCACATTAGGGAAGTAGGCACCATGCTAGATAGTTCAGGCATTCACATCATCTTAGAAAGCTGCAGTGGGAAGTGATGGTCTCAGACCAAGTCAATGTGGTGAATCCATTTGATTAGTGAAGCAAGCAGGCCAGAGAAGCCACACTACTAACACAGTTTCTAAGTGCAGAACCTTACAAACCTGGTCTGACATTTTCTTCTAGTTTGCAATTTTAAAAAAAGTTGTGCAATTGTACAACTGGAGTAATCCATAAATGAAAATAATTATAGCAGTACTGCAAAAGTCACACTTAACTGTCAACTTGACTTACTCTAGAACACCTGAGAAGAGCCTCAATGAAGGATGTCAACATTAATGATCTAGACATCCCCCCATATATGTGCATACACCAATGTTGGCTGATGTGGACCTCACCTACATCAATTGATGTGGGTGACACCATGACCTAGGGAGGGGCTCCTAGACTGAAGGTGCAGAAAGAGGACTGGACACAAAGGGGCACGCATGTACCAATGCATTTCTCTGCTCCTAACTGTGGATCTATGTGACTAGCTGATTTGAGTTTCTGAATCCTTGACTTCCTATAATGATAGAGAGTAGCCTGGAATTATAAGCTAAAATAAACACTTTCTCCCCTAAGTTTTTTTTTGGGGGGTGGTCATGGTAGTTTGTCACAACCTATGTTCAACTAGAACAACTAGTTTGATAAACTTTTTATTATTTCTTAAAATTTCAAGATTTTAGAGAAATAGAATTCCTCTAAAAAGTATATAATTTTTTACTATATGTAATTTTCACATGAAAAATAAAATACAAAGTTGACAAAAGTGATCTTAAAGAAAAAAGAAGCTTAAAGTCAACTAAAATGTGTCCTTTATTGCTAAAAACATATCATAAAAGCAAAGTTGGTTGCATACATTTATAAACCTAGCACTCTCTTGAGGCAATGGAACCCACAGGTGACACTGCTGAAGTTGCCAAGACCCTGAGACTAGACAGGTCATGGACCTTAGGGGACAACCATTATTCTGCTGCTAAAATCAATGACTCCTATATACTCAGACCAGTGCCTCACTCAGCCCACATCAGAGAAGTTTCTTCTTGCTTCTCCAGCACAGAGACTCACAATCAGACAATGTGCAGAGTGAGGGACTTTAGAGCACTCAGTCCTAAATGGTGTGTCTTCACGAAACCCCTCTCCTAAGGATTCGGGGATCTATGTAGAAGAGGAGGTGAAAAAGCTGTAAGAACCATCCATCCTGAGCAAGAGGCCATCTGCATTTGAAACCCACTGGCAAAGAGAAAATTAGACTTCTCACTAGAGCCTCACTAGGGTATATCAACCAGGCTCCCCAGTAGACCCCACACCCAGGAGGAGTTGACCAGCAACAACAACAAAAAGAACCCTGTAGTATTTTTGTTTCATTTTGCTTTGTTTTGGTATTTTTATCCTTTTAGATTTTTGCCTGTTTGTTTTTGTTTATATTATTGTGGGAGTTTGTTTCTTGCTTTGTTTTTGTTTCTTGGGTTTTTGTTTTGTTTGTTTATTTAGAGACAACAAAAAAACAGAGTAAGGAGGGAGAAGGGGAGGGAAGGGGATGGGAGGAATCGGGGAGGGGAGAAACATGGTCAAATATATTGTATAAAATTTTTTTAATTAATAAAAAAGTGAGGCAAGATGATTACAAGTTCAAGACTAGCATGGGCTATATGTGAGACCCTATCTCAAAAAATAAACATTATATATATATATATATATATATACTTAGTTTAATGGTACAGTGTGTGCTTTGCATCTGATCCAAGCATTAAATATGTATGCCTATGTTAATATAAATATATATACACACAAACATATATATATATAGTATGTAAATGGTTGACCTGAATATAACTCTACTTCAAACATGACAAGAAAAAGATAGTTAATATATTTTATATCACCTGCATCCAAAATACATTTCCAGTATCGATCATTTGCTAAGCAAATTACTTCTAAGGACATGACAGCCATCATCCTTCGCTTGAAACTTTCACACTGAAGCATTTCTGGTAAGTATTCAACAGAAAAACACAACTGTGATCCACAACGGAGCAATGGAATGACTTTGTTTTTAGATAGCTAAAGTGAACACAAGAGTTGAGACCATCCCATCACCAACTGCATGCACTACATGTTCTTGCCTGCAGTCCTCTGTAAGGTGCTGGATAGACGACCATGGGTGGTAGCTTGGATCTAGAGTGGTCCTCAAAGGCCCCTCTTAATGGGTGGACACTAGCTTGGAGCTATTGGAAGATGATGGGAACCTTAAGAGATGAGACTTAGTGGGAGGTTTTAGATCATTGGGGCGATTATCCTTGAAGGGGATTGTGGGATTCCATCTCTTCCTCTTCCTGTCTCTCTCTTTCATTAGACCTCTCATGAGGCAAATAGGTCATGGGCCTCTGCCACAGGTTTCTGTAGTAAGTGTTATTACTTAATTACAGCCAATCCTGTGACCATAAATAAAGTTGCTCTGCAGAAATTAACTATCTTGGGCATTTGTGACAATGACAGAAGCTAACACAGTATGTGTAAGGTCTCTGAGGTTTATAATTTATATAATTACTGAAAAAAATCCTAAAATTATTTGTCTTTTATCTGAATGGCTAACATTGCCTAGAAATACAGTTCAAATTCACTTGAAAAATAATACATTTCTCATGTGCCTACTTTTTAAAATAAAATTTGAGTAGGAAATTTTATCAATATAATTTTATCAATATAATTTTAATAGCCATTAAAGTAAATATGATGCTTTGTGCATTTCCTGAAATGATTAATATGGTTTTTTATTTGAACTACAAACAAAAGATGAAATATTATATATGTTTCAAAACAATGTCTATGGCTTGAGAAAAGATGAGCTGTATCTTTCCTTCATTTCTGTCTCTGGCCTCTCTGTTTTCAGAGCTGTCCTGGTCCTCACGGAGACTGCTCTGTTTTAAATTTCAGCTTCTACTCCAAGGGCTAATTAACCTGCTTGTAATTAGCTGAATTTTTCTCAGAGTGGAAATGGGCAATGTGAGGAGGGAGAGCTCTTTCAGCGCTTGAGGCAAAGCAATAAGCAACATGCTTGCTGTTCATTATTCTGCTGGTGTAATGACCATGTAATTACCAGAGCTTTCTAACCACAGCTACAAAAGGAGTGGCCACTGGGAGTTATCTATGCCTTTAAGTCCTCTTTTGTCAGGGGTCAGAATTATTAGTATTTGTAATGGTTGTCTGTTATAAGTCAAGTTGATCCTCACAGTTACTCTTTTAAAAGATTAAGGGTGGTGGCACATATCTTTAATCCCAGCACTCAGGAGGCAGAGGCAGGAGGATCTCTGTGAGTTCAAGGCCAGCCTGGTTTACAAACCAAGTCCAGGACTGTTGAAGATCTTTGTTTGTTTGTTTGTTTGTTTGGTTGGTTCTTTGAGACAGGGTTTCTCTGTGTATCTCTGGCTGTCCTGGACTCACTTTGTAGACCAGACTAGCCTTGAATGTATAGAGATCCATCTGCCTCTGCTTCTGCTTCTTGAGTGCTGGGATTAAAGGCATGATCTATCATGCCTGGCCATTACAGACAGTTGTGAACTGCCATGTGGGTGCTAGAATTTGAACCCAGGTCCTTTAGAAGAGCAGCCAGTGCTCTTAACCACTGAGCTATCTCTCCAGCCCTATAAAGGAAAACTTTTGTAAAACTTTTCTAAAATTAGGAGTAAGGAATAAGGGGGAAAGAACCCTTGCTATTTAAGCATGAATTTCCTCTTTATCTTTTCTTTCTTCTTTTTTTTGGAATTTGGTTTATTAATGCAGAAAATGATGTTCTGACTTCTAAGAAATTTAGAAAATAAAAATAAATATCATTATGTAAGGTACAGTTTGAGTTACAGATCTTTAAGTTAGATATCAAACTACTTTTGCACACGAAAATAGAGTTCCCCTTATCAACTGTATTATAGTTGATTTCAATGCATAAGTTTATTTCATCATCTTTAATTTTAAAGATATATGTACATATATATATGCTATTCCATTTCAGCATATCAATGATCATATCATGGAATAATCAGAACATTTACTTTACTTATAATGAAATCATATGTTCTATACTCACCTACCAAAGTGTTCCAAACTGGAAGTTCAGGGATATCCAACTCTATTATATACTTGAGAACCTCTGTATGAAAAGTAAGCACTGACAAATGAATGATATTATTTCCTTTTGTATCTGTTTTTCTCCAGTTAGCGCCAAGAGAAAACAGGTACTGAATAGTGTCCAGTGCCCCTGACGTGGCAGCAAGTAACAGCGGAGTACATTGATTCCTAAAAATCAAGCACACATTGCAACAGTGTTGAACACACACAAGCATCACATTTGCTCTTACTGTATTGCTGAAAGAAGTCTAATTTATACCACCACCTTACCTTCGTTTAGATTCTCATTCTCTGTATTCCCTATCTACATGTCCTTAGTAGTCATCTTGGTCTTCTTTTTCAATTATTATGCCTTATAATGTGTTTGGAAGATGATACTACACAAAATAATTAAAATAATATATACTATCTAATCTTTCCAGCAGCTGTATAAATTAGTGGACACATAATCAGGTATTATCAATCCACTTTACAAAACATCAAATAGGGAGGCTGGAGAGATGGCTCAACAGTTAAGAGCACTGACTGCTCTTCCAAAGGACCTGGGTTCAAATCCCAGCACCCATATGGAAGTTCACAGCTGTCTGTAATTGCCGGGGGTGGTGGCACACACCTTTAATCCCAGCACTCAGGGAGGCAGGGGCAGGTGGATCTCTGTGAGTTCAAGGGCAGCCTGGTCTACAAAGTAAGTCTAGGAAAGTCAAGGATACACAGAGAAACCCTGTCTCGAAAAACCTAAAAAACAAAACAAAAAACAAATAGATTTGATAGTTGTCAAACACATTTTTTATATTTTATTTTCCAAATCCCAGTTTCCTCATTGTAGCAGAAACTAGCAGTATGAAACTGATCATGTGCTGTGTAATGAAGGTCTGTGGATTGTGTGCATGATTATCCAAACCACTTTTCCATTTCCCACCTGCCCTTATAGGAAGGTCTGTGGCAATGCAAACTAGAGTGGAAGGTGCAGGGCAATGCTGTGAAGAGGAGTGTGATGATGGTTTCCCTCTGTCTTTCTACTCCTGTCTATAATGCAGCATTAAGATGGATACAGGAGTGGTTGCCATTTTGCACTATGCTAGGGAAGCCATGTGTAAAGGAGCAATAAGAGAAGCCCAGCGTTCTTCAAAGTGCCAATCCAGAATGCAGATAATAAACAGATTACTTGATGACTTAGACCAAAGTGTCCATACAACAGGTTCAGAGAATGAAAATAATCTTGTCTTTAGATTCCTAGACAAGCCTTAGGAAGAATTTATACCTCCACTTTAAAAGTGGCTCTTCAGCCGGGCGTGGTGGCGCACACCTTTAATCCCAGCACTTGGGAGGCAGAGGCAGGCAGATCTCTGTGAGTTCGAGGCCAGCCTGGTCTACAAAAGTGAGACCAGAACAACCAGAGCTGTTACACAGAGAAACTCTACCTCAAAAAAAAAAAAAAAAAAAAAAAGAAGTGGCTCTACAGCAGAATTATGAAGCAGAAGACTGTTAGAGATGTTTCCAATTTTCTTCTTTTTGCTTGTACTTCCTCTAGATACAAGGAGTTACTTCTGCTGTGATATGGTTCTATCTACTTTGATCTGGAGCTACCTGCAGATTATATAGGAGACAAGAGCAACTTTCTCTTCCTTTGGTCACATGGTTAGCCTAATAAACCTATCTGTGAAGGTATATTATTGATGCCAGAATTAGTGAAACCCCCAGGACCCACTCTTTATTCCTCTAGGAAACACATATAGACAGATGGAAGCTCTGATCATTACAGATTCTAAGGTTAAGCAGTAAAAGAAGAAGATGAGGACCAGAGAAGACATCAGCGCTTTGGGTACCTTCCACGTCTCCCACACCAATTATTCCCTCAACCGTGAAGGGAGTCAGGGAAGCAGACGTTCATATTCTTACAGACGCCCACTAACTCACTCAGCTGTTGCCTCCACCTCCAGCAAACTAGGATCCTTCCTACAGAGCGCAATGATAATGCAGATGTTATCATAGAAAGCAGCGAAGTGGATGGGCATCCAGCCTTTCTTCTCAGAAAGTGTGTAATCGGCTTTGAAACAAAGCAGGCAGATGACTGCTTCCAGTGAACATGCTTGTGCAGCCAGGTGTAGAGGTGTGGGACCTGAGATCAACAATTGTTCAGTAAAGAGCTAGCAATGCTAAAATAAATAAATAACAAGCATGTCTTTATGAATCCAACCATACAGCTTAGTGTCATATAATATAAAAATCTTCCTAAATAAGGTCTAAAACAATTATTTGGGAAATCTTATATCTCTTTGCTTAGCTTGGAATGTTAATCCAAGTTATCATACCATTTTATGAACAACAACAAAAAATAACATGGAAAAAATATGTGTATGTATGTGTATCTAATATATACATATCCTTTTTAAAGGTCTTGCTATGTAGCTCAGGATGGTCTGGATCCCACCATCCCTCAGGATAGCCCAAAGCGTGAAATCCTATTGCACCCCCCCATGTCAATGCTGTGATTACAGTCACAACCACTAGAGATGTGACTACATATGTATTTTTTAGATTTATTTATTTTTATTTTATGTACATGGGTATTTTGCCTGCATGCACACATATGTGCACCATGTGCATGCCTGGATCCATGTGCGATGGATCCTCTCAAACTGGAGCCATAGACAGTAGTGAGCTACTATGTGTGTGCTGGGAATTGAACTTGGGGCCTCTAGAGAAGCAGCCAATCCTCTTAGCCATTAAGTTATCTCTCCAGCCCCATTTAAAAAATAATTTATTTTTATTTTTATGTGTATTGGCATTTTACCTGCATGTATGTCTGTGTGTGGGTGTCAGATCTTGGGAGTTACAGACGGTTGTGACCTGCCATGTGGGTGCTGGGAACTGAACCTAGGGCCTCTGGAAGAGCAGTCAGTGCCCCCAACTGCTCAAATGTTTCTCCATCCCTGTGACTACATATTTAAAAAAACTAAGTAAGTACGTGAAATAGCTGTGATTAAACAAGCTGTATAGTTTTGGACTTAATTCAACTACTTTACAATGAAATACTGCTTTTATTAAATGTCATGCAAATCAGGAGTGTCACTTGTCCTCCTTTCTGCTCTGCTGGTGCTTTAAATTTTATTTTACTCTGTGTGTGTGTGTGCGCGTGCGTCTGTGTGTGTGTGTGTGTCTGTGTGAGTGTGTGTGTGTGTCTGTCTGTGTGTGTCTATGTGTGTGTGTGTCTGTGTGACTGTGTGTGTCTATGTGTGTGTGTGTGTCTGTGTGAGTGTGTGTGTGTCTATGTGTGTGTGTGTCTGTGTGAGTGTGTGTGTCTATGTGTGTGTGTCTGTGTGAGTGTGTGTGTGTGTGTGTGTGTGTGTGTCTGTGTGTGTGTGTCTGTGTGAGTGTGTGTGTGTCTATGTGTGTGTGTGTCTGTGTCTGTGTGTGTGTGTCTGTGTGTGTGTCTGTGTGTGTCTGTGTGAGTGTGTGTGTGTCTATGTGTGTGTGTGTGAGTGTGTGTGTGTCTATGTGTGTGTATGTGTGTGTCTGTGTGTGTGTGTGTGTGTGCGTGTGCGTGTTTCTAGGGACTGAACCCATGGCTTACACATGGCACTCTCACTGGGGTAGATCACTTGACCTATTTCAGTTTTCGTTTTGAAACAGAATCGTATTTAGTTGCTCAGGTTAGCACTTAAACTTGCAGCCCTCTTGCTTAAGACTCTCAAGTATCAGGTTTAACAGGCCTGTGTCACCAGGCTTAGTGATTAGTAGTCTTTATATCATCATCTTTGTGTGTAAAATCTGACTAAATCAATGCACTTAACATTATTCCTTAGCTGGCTCCATCCCCCATGGACTGCGTCCTGAACTTCCTGAGAACCCTACAGCTGGTGATAGTCACTCTTTGCTCCATATGATCTCCTAGAGGCAGTCACAAACTTTATTATCAGTGGCTGTGGTTAGCAAGGCCACATAGGGTGTCCCAGTTTCCTCGGCTTATTGCTGGCCAAGTGCAGCACACATTTGTGTCCACTTGGCCACTCTCAGGCCCTTGGCAGTGCTGAGCATATTGTGGAGACTCCAGTTAATTGTGGCATCAGACATCTGATCAGTCTGAGTGTCACCTGTGGGTGGGACAGTTGCATTGTGAGCAGCATCAGGACCTGACTACTCTCTGGTACCTCTGGGAAGCCAAAGCTTGTCCCTGGCAGAGAATGAGTCTCGCCATCAAGTGTCCTCAAGGGGCAGGATGGGCCTTGCCACTCTGTACTGTACTGTGTTAGCCTAAAGACCTTAGAGCAAGCTTCCAAAGATACAGCAGACAGTTTATAATCTTTAATATGTAACAGGCAGTTACACTAGTAGAGGGTATGTGGGAGCAGGATAGCTGTCACTTATATTTCCTGTGACTAAGTCTTTGATAATAGATGGGTTTTTTGTGTTTTTGTTTGTTTTTGAATTTTTGGTTTCTTTAAGACAGGGTTTCTCTGTGTAGCCCTGGCTGTCCTGGCCTCACTTTTGTAGACCAGGCTGGCCTTGAACTCACAGAGATCCACCTGCCTCTGCCTCCTGAGTGCTGGGATTAAAGGCATGCCCTACCACGCCTGGCAGTTACAAATAGCTGTGAACTGCCATGTGAGTGCTGGGATTTGAACCCAGGTCCTTTGGAAGAACAGCCAGTGTTCTTAACTTCTGAGCCATCTCTCCAGCCCGGATAATAGATGTTTTAAAAAACTTTTTGTCACTGGACCAGATTAAGAGTTCTAATAAACTGGCTAGGATTTGTGGCCATACATTCTATCATGAGAAAGTTTCAGACTCTGAAGGACAATAAAGAAATGGACCAAAAATTTTTTAAAACACTAAAATTTAAAAATTCTTGCTTAGTTTTCCAGTTTCTGTTATGCTATGTAAGCTCATCAGTCAGCACTGACAACTCTAGTTACAAATAAAAAGCTCAACAGAAAATCAACAGCCCTTTAAAATTCATCACAGAAGTGACACCAGAGGGAAACGGTGGACCAGGAGTACAGAAACATGACTACCAGCAGCACCATTGAGCAGAACTTCCAAAGGAACTAGTAGCAGGAAGGCTGACTGCAATAGATGAGTTCCTAGATGCTTGGTATGGGCAAGTATGAGAGCTGAAACTTCTAATGGACCTATTATATGAGGAACTGGCCAGTTCCTGCTAGTGGGGGACCTGGGGGGGGACCCTGGGAGAAAAATAAGGTCCCTCTGTAGAGAACTTTCAGGTGTAGTGTGTTCCTTCACCTCAGAAGTGATGCCAGCTCAAGTGCCTAGTCACTTTCTGCCCTTGCCAATTCTGGACTTTTAAAGTAGTTGTGGGTCTTTGTTTTTATGAAAGAACTCTCTTTTAATTACCATATATATATATATATATATATATATATAGAGAGAGAGAGAGAGAGAGAGAGAGAGAGAGACTCTGAAGTAAGTATATGGTAAATCTCTTAAATGGGTAGAAAGGAAATGGAAATCTAAGGACAAAGATATTTTTGCTTTTTGTTTTCATATCCAATGCTTACCTCAAAATTTTGACCTCAACCAAAAGTAATCATTCCTCAGAGTCCATATATCATTATTGCCACTGGATGGCAGGATGTCTAAATTATAATAACTTGCTTGTGGGAACAGGGTGCTGGAGATTGAATTTAGGCCCTTGCGCTTTCTGGGTACGCACCATATAGCTGACCTACATCCCCAGCTCTTAGCTGCTCATATACAAGCTGCCAAAACCACTTTGGAAACTGAATTCATAAAGCAAATAGAGATGTCTCCCATGTGCTGGGATTACAGGCTTGTGTCAGCACCCCCAACAACAAGGTTTTTGCACATAAAATAATCTTTTATAATATACAAGTATTTCATTTATGCCCTTACCATTTCTTTCTTTTTTCATATCCACTTTGGATGACTCTGCTTAAAAAGAAAATCCATATTGAAACATGATTACCAATCCATAGCAGTTTTCTAACTTAGTGTGTTGGTACAGACAGAACAGTTACATAAGTCAATGCAGAGTATAATTTTGGCAGAGACATGTCGGCGTGTTGCCTACAGCCAGCGCCATGCCCGAGCAGACCTGGGAACTCGGCTTTTCAAAAGCTGATCAAAACTTTCAGCTGGTGGAATGTGCTGATTTAGCAGTGATATTGCTAGCAGTTCTTTATTCAACATACCTACTTAGCAGCAGAGGGAAATCTGAGGACAAGAATTAATAGAAGATTTTTAACTACCAAAGATTCTTTTCCCATTACAAAGTGCTTAAGGGATGACTACTCACTGCATTTAAATCACTGGATTCTGCTTTATATTAACTAGTCTCACTCAGTATGGAATAAGGTGTAAAAACGGGATGGAACCTTGGCTGAACATGATGAAGCGTCTCTGGTTAACATTGAAGTTGGCGTTACCCAGCTGACATATGATGGAGACCCGGTTGTGCAGGGCAGCATAGTGGAAGATGGCGTAGCCTGCTTCATCGGAAACATTGATTGTTGAGCTTGAAATTTTACGGCTAAATGTGTGGAAAACAGCAGACAAGCCTCTTTCAACAGCAGACTTCAAACCAAATGGGATACTCTAAAATTATTTAAAAGGTCAGCATTAGTTTTTAAAGTAGTTTTTAATAAAAAAAAGTCTAAAATTTTCTTTAAGGCAAAGAAAGGAACAGAAAATGTATTAACAGAGTGGCAGGAGTGCTTTTTGAGTCTTGGCATGCTGCCACAGGGGCAGGAGAGCATCTTCTGGATAACGCTGAAAGTCATAGAGGTACAAGAAACACATTGAGAGTACAGAAAAATCCAAAGATTGTTTCCTTTCCTTTAGAGTAAACTGTAGCTTCATCCTTGCAGACAATTTCAGCAAAGTATCTTCCTGAAATACTTTTAAAAGCACATGAAAATTATCTGCTTCTCTCTGACTTAAAGGCTACTCAAGAAACTTGAGATGTAGCTGGAGAGACTTTTCTTCTTTCTCTAGTTCTCAGATAAAGAGGTAAAAATAACGTGTTTGAAATATTCTGATAAGTATTTTAAAAAGACTAGTTATCAAAGTTTTAAAATTATGGCTCTTTAACAAATAGATGGAAAGCTAGTACCAGGGTAAACTTTGGAGAGCCTATTGGTTACTCCACACACCTAAGGCACAGTCTGAGACAGAGCGCTGACTCAGGATGCCAGCTCTGTCCCTCAGTCTGCATGCCGGGTGAAGGTGCCTCTACGGGCTGTGTGACTGTATTAACTCTCTGTACCTCACAGTTCTCACTTGTATAGTAGAAGTGATAGCAGTACAAGTACTTCCTCAAAGGAGCTTTCCTAACTATAGTAGTTGGTTAAACATTAGAAATCAGGAAATATTTCCCATTCAGATTAGCCACATCCAGTTGATTGACAATTTCTTGTGAACTTTGCCAAAAATGTATCATCTAGAACCATATAGATTTTCAGCTAATAAAAGATGAAAATTTTATTTCACATTGAAATATTTAAGCATTAGTTCATCCCTGGTGTAAGGATGTAATGTTAGAACAGCTACAGGACACCTTCCAGTCTCAGAAAACAACAAGGCTCCCTATTGAGACTTTGTCAATCTCCAGGCCAATAGACTCCAGGTCCTAGGGGCTCTCTCCTGGATAAGTGAATTTCATAAAACAGTGTTGATGTTTATAAGTGTTGCTCTATACTCATTTCCCTGCCTTTTGTCTGGGCATCAGAGAGCCTGACTGCAAGTTTGTACAATAAAACCACCCCTTCCTCAGAAAAGTATTAATAAACATACACACTCCTGCCTTATGGGCTGCTGTTTCCTCTAGGCAGAGCCGTACATCATACTGTCTATCTGGTGCTAGGGGCTGAACTCTCCTCAGAGCCCCTGCCAAATCATTGTCTGTCATCAGCCACTAATGAGTCTCCTAGTAAGCTTCATACCCCTAG
Organism: Lophiomys imhausi; assembly: GCA_907164525.1. Taxonomy (NCBI): domain Eukaryota; kingdom Metazoa; phylum Chordata; class Mammalia; order Rodentia; family Muridae; genus Lophiomys; species Lophiomys imhausi. The sequence continues at coordinate 2,254,166 of CAJQZJ010032315.1, read as the reverse complement.
CAGCCCATCTCACTGTCCTTCCTGCACCTTACATCCTAGACCTTTCACCGAGTGTAGAATATGGGGCATGAACTTATGGTAATATGTAACCTCTTACATGTTGTGATAGTCAGTAAAATACCTTGCATTTCATAGATTTTTTGAAACCAAATTTTTTCTTAAATTGCTCGTGTAGTTGAGCTTCAGTCAATGGAAGCCTTTTTACTCTCAGATTGTTCACAATTTCATTTATGGCTCCCCACCATTGAGTCTTATGTAGTTGCTGGTAGAAAATTTCAAGCTCAAAACAGATCACATAGTAGCTATAAAAAAATAAAGGACAAGGTGTGTTTTATAGATGTGAAGTAATTTGCTACTTATTTATATACTGTCAGAACTTACTTATCCCATAATAATTACGTACGAAACTCTAGTTTGAACTATAATTTTAAGTCTGTAGGCATGTCCACTGGCCTGACTTCAGGATCCTTCAGGGTCCTTATACCAGACCTGTTCCATGGCATGGTTTGATTTCCTCAGGGAATACACCTTGGCAAAGGCCCACCCTGGTGTACCACCCTGCCAGTACGGTCATCACCCACAGCATTATCATAACATTGGTGCTGTGACTCGGAGAGGCTCTCCTGAGCGGTGCTCTAACCTGTGCAAACCAATTCCACCTGCTTCCTTTAAGTAAGTCACCTGCCTGCAACTGTTTCCTCTTTGCTTCCCTGATTGACAGGAAAGCTTCTGCACTCAACACCAACAAAATTGGTGAGTTCTCTCTCTCTGACTCTGACTGAGTCTGACCATTTCTCCCTGGATGAGGACTTGTTCTACCAACATGGTTTCCCTCACCCTCGTGGCTTCTCAAAATCCGGGTACCAGGTAACCATGTCTGCTTGTGCTTTCAGCACCGGCCCCTGTCTGACTGAATAACAATTCATCAGAACAGCTTGCACCTTACCATTTGGATCTGTGCTGGATGTCCTGGGATGCTGGGACTCCAGGCCTGAGACTCTTGCCTCATCCATTGGAACTGTGTCTAGCTTCTAAATTTATCAAGTCTGACCTCAATATTCTGTGTGAACTCTCAGAGGAAACATAAAAATTTCTCCTTTCTTTACTCCTTTTTTTTTGTTACTCTAAGTCCTGCTTCTTTCTTTCTGATCTGCCTCCCTAAAAGTCTTGTTTGTACCATGCAAACTTCAAATCATAGCTGGTGAGACCACAGACTGCAAGCAGCTGATCGGCTGCTCCAGGCCAAGCGCTGATTAGATCACTTCTAAGGTATGTGCAGGTCACTTATCTGTGAATTTGTTTCCAAAGTCTACTTCCTCCACATGGCTCTGTCACCCTGCCCACATGGACCAGCTCTTCCCACCACCATCCTGCAGCCTTATTGCAGGGACTGCATGTGGGCGTTCCCTCTTTCTCTTCATGGACTCAGACTAACCTGGCAAAAATTGGCCAGAAGTTGGCACACCTGATTTAAATTTCTCACTGCCACAGACAAGTGATCCCCAAATACCCTTAAAATGTAAACTCGCTTTGCTTTGTTCTACGTTCCAAAATCTGTACTCTGAAAAATCGCTTCTAAGTCTCTACTTCCCTATTCTTAAAAAAAAAATCTTTTATCTCTGATTTCTTCACACTCTGCTCTCAAAATTAAAATATATATCTTGTTAATGGATTTTTATATGATGATCCAACCCTGGTTTATATGTCTAACTACTTATGTGTTTGCTAGTTATTGGATATGGTTGAAACTCAGGGTTCTTAATTGAAAGTGTGTGGTTAGATAATCTTAAGATATATGACATAATTCCAAAGATACTTTTAAGTTAGGATGTTGGGATATATTAATTCTGGAGACATTAAATTGTTCACACTGCTGATAGAACCTGGTTTTACCTTTTAAAATTATGGCTATGCTCTATGTCTTCACTGTCAAAAAGATTAAAACTCACTGCCTTAAAAATATGCTTAGCATTGTTTTTGCTAATGTTTTTAAGACCTAATAGAGCTATGGACTTTAATAAGCTATAGACTTTTTTTATAAACTAAATCACACAGGAAACTGCTATATTGTGTAGTGATATGCCACAGAAAGGCCAGAAAGTTCCCAGTCTCTTTATGATTTATGTCTAGTTTAGGAAGTTTTATTTTGATACTAAAGAGCTTCAATTTAGAATTATGATTTTTAAAACTCTAAACCTAATAGGGATAAAGCCTACAATCCTAGTCTGTAATGGTAGTTAAGAAATGCAAGCTAATAGTCACTTTATTTTTAGTTATGCCAA
>CAJQZJ010032315.1:2228971-2251874 GCA_907164525.1 Lophiomys imhausi | reverse complement strand
AAAGTAACTAACTAGAAACAAGTAACTAACTAGAAACAAGTAACTAATTAGAAACAAGTAACTAACTAGAAACAAGGAACTACCTAGAAACAAGTAACTAACTAGAAACAAGGAACTAACTAACTAGAAACAAGATCCATCTTAGGAAGATATGCTGATCCTCAGACACCTCCGAGATCTGCAGAACATGACATTCAAATATTTAATAGAAAAAGCTTTTTTGTAACAGACATGCCAGCTCCTGACAGTATCACCTAGTCTCCCCCAAAGAAGATAATGGACACAGAAGAATCTCCATCTGAAACTTGCTTTAAGTGTGGAAAAGCTGGCCACTGGGATAGACTGCCCTCTGTCTCAATGGCAGACAGCATGCTGTGCAAACTGGACGGGCTGGACACAGATGGAGAAGTTGACTGCCAAGCTTTGCCAAGACAAGGTAAGTGGTCCTTCATAATTCCTGTCTCACAAAAAGTCGGTCATATCTTGGTACTGGTGGCCAAAGATGGATGATGCCCCACAGACAGAGAGGAACAAATGGTGGCTGTCAAGGTAAAGCTCTGTTATTTTTTGTAGACTCAGAGGGTGCTTGATCTGCACCTCTTGGTTACTCAGGTAATATTTATCATTCTCAGATCCCTGATGAGTCTGAAGACTAGGCTAGTGAAAATTTATCAGTTTAATAACAGAAACCAAGGCTTCAGATGCCTTCCCAGTCACCTTGATGTGTAAAAATCAGGCCTCAAGCCTCATTCTAGGGAAGCTACCTCTAGGCCCAGACACAATTTACCTTGTTACCAGACTCAGAAAACAGACATCACCATACCCCAAAGTAATCCACCACCATTAGCTAGTTAAAACTACTAAGTACTAGATCTCTTTTTTTTTTTTTAAATTGCAAGCAAACCTTGTTTACAGGCTTCCTGTTAATAGACAATGTAACTTTTCAAATCAGTAACATTCCAGAATTCTCACCTGTGTCCCATGGTAAACAGGTAGAAAAAGATATAAAGTTTATGTAAAGCCTGAGGATACAAAAAGTTTAGGTTGTGAGGACCTAAAAGGAATTTTTGTTTGTTTATTTGTTTTGAGACAAAGTTTCTCTGTGTAGTCCTGGCTGTCCTGGACTCACTTTGTAGACCACGCTGTCCTCAAACTCACGAAGATCCGCCTGCCTCTGCCTCCCTAGTGCTGGGATTAAAGGCGTGCACCACCACTGCCCGGCTGGGAAACTATTTTTGTTTCTAAGAAAAGTGCCTTAATGTTAGTAGATGCAAACAGAAATATGTTAATGTTGGTAGATGCAAACAGAAGTACTTCAGATTTCTTTCCCTTGCTATGCTACCACTGACATTCCAGTAGGTTATTTGTCTAACTCTGGTAAAACATTCCACTCTATATCCCACTATTATAGTCACAAGTTCAAGATGTTAAATTTCCTTTGGTTTGTCTTTTTTTTTTTTTTTTTGGTTTTTCGAGACAGGGTTTCTTTGTGTATCCTTGGCTGTCCTGGACTCACTTTGTAGACCAGGCTGGCCTCGAACTCACAAAGATCCACCTGCCTCTGCCTCCCAAGTGCTGGGATTAAAGGCATGCGCCACCACCGCCCAGCTCTGGTTTGTCTTTTAAATATAGACTTAAAAATGTTTCTTGTTGTGCTAAATTTATATACATCCAGTCTTCTGGATAGAGGAAAAAGCCTCTCTCTTGAGATATGTATGTAGTCGTACTAAAAATCAGGATTTAATGAGCTTTTGCTCCTTCTGCTCCATGGAAGGTTCCTATCTTCTCTGAGCTGGTCTTAAAAGACTGTTGAAGGATCCAAGTTGGCGGTGGCCTGCACGGACATATTTTGATTTCGGGGTTAACAGTCACAGGGCGGCAAGTGTTGCAGGACGCTGTACAAAAGGCTCGACCCCTTCTAAATCTCACCACTGAGGGTCCCTGGGCAGGACGCTTCTTCCCACTCTCAGACATGCAAGGAAGCCACTGGACCCGGGAATCGGGATCCCCCATCCCCCACCAGGAGAGACTCCGGGTAAGCTCCAATCTAATACCCAGCAGGCAGATTCAGATCCCACGCAGAGATAATCCCCACCCTTCTGGGCACCCCCAGGTCTCGCACAGACGATCCAGCTATCTGGCGAAAGGTTGCGACCCTTGGAAGTGAGTTCAGCTCGGCTGCAAAGTGCCTTCAGACTGCAGATTGCAACCCACTGCTGTGACGTCACTGGCCAGTTTCCAAGCCCCTGGAGCAACAAGGCTATTGGGGATGAAGGGCAGATTTACCCACCACAGGAACCAACGCTGGGCAAACTGCGAGATATTGGAAACTGTCGTATATTGGACTTTTGTACTAGTACTGGCCCTTCCGGCAGGGAACCAGAGCTTATTTGTACACAGCTCCACCACCTGGATTAGTTAGGTCTCCACCTAGGAGGCGGGGCTGAATGACTCGCCTTATAGGGGTGGAGTAAGGCAACTCGAATCCTACACCAAAGTGCCCCCTTTGGACCCAAGTCCAGAAGACAGTGAAAAAATTCCACATGGCCAGAGGCCCCAGCCCCCCCCCCAAAAAAAAAAAACAGAGCAAAATGACTCCAGCAAAAGAAAGCAACGCTATTCCATCCAGCCCAAACCACCTCACCACAGCTGAAACACATGAAAACGATGACAATTCTACATTATTGAAAGTGATAGAGTCCCTTGAAGAAGAACTTAAATCTATGAAGGAATTCAAAGAAGCCACAATTTTACAAGTCAAAAACAACGAATAACACCATTAAAGAGCTCCAAGCCAAGGTGACTCAGCTTGAACAGGAAAAGGAAAGAGCAATGAAAGATTTCCAGGCAAAAACAAGCAAACTGGAGAAGGAAGTGTACAAAACGAACAATACCATTCAAGACATGAAAATAGAAATGGAAACAATAAAGAAAACACAGGCAGAGTTAAAAGAGGAAATGGAGAATCAAGGGAAGAGAACAGGAATTATGGATGTGAGTATCAAAAATAGGATGCAAGAGATGTAAGACAGGATCTCAGGCATGGAAGATTCTATGGAAGAAATCAGTACAACATCCAAAGAAAATGAGAAAGCTAAAAAAATCTCTCACCCACAACATCCAAGAAATCAAGGACTCAATGAAAAGACGGAACCTAAGAATTATAGGCATAGAGGAAAGAGAAGACTCCCGACTCCATGGTCCAGGAAATATCTTCAAGAAAATCATAGAAGAAAACTTCCCAAACCTAAAGAAAGAGATGCCAATAAAAATCCAAGAGGCTTACAGAACACCAAACAGATTAGATCAGAAAAGAAATTCCTCTCGCCACATAATAATAGAAACTCCAAATGTAGAGAAGAAATAAAGGATACTAAAAGCTGTAAGAGAAAAAGGCCAAGTCACATACAATGGCAGACCCATCAGAATCACACCTGAATTCTCCTGAGAAACTTTAAAAGCTAGAAGGGCCTGGACAGATGTCCTACAAGCCCTGAAAGACCTTAGGTGCCAGCCAGACTACTATACACAGCAAAACTCACTATCAACATTGATGGAGAAAACTAGATATTCCATGACAAAATCAAATTCAAACAATATCTCCCCACAAACCCAGCCCTACAGAAGATCCTAGAAGGAAAATTCCAACACAGAGAAGATAACTACACCCAAGAAAACAGAGGAAATAGAAACCTCCACAGCAACTAAACAAAAAGAAACACAAGACAACCAGCTATACCAAAATAATGGGAAATAACAACCCCTGGTCACTAATATCCATCAACATCAATGGACTCAACTCGCCAATAAAAAGTCACAGACTTACAGACTGGATCCGTAAACAAGACCCATCTTTTTGCTGTATACAAGAAACACACCTCACTATTGAAGATAAACACTACCTCAGAGTAAAGGGCTGGGAAAAGGTTTTCCAAGCAAATGGACCCAGGAAATAAGCTGGAGTAGCCACCCTAATATCAAACAAAATAGACTTCCAATTGAAGTTAATAAAAAAAGACAGAAAGGGGCATTACATACTTGTTAAAGGAAATATCCACCAAGAGGACATCTTAATATTGAACATCTATGCCCCAAATACAAAGGCACCTACATTTATAAAAGAAACGCTTCTAAAACTTAAATTGCACATCGATCCAAACACTTTAGTAGTGAGAGACTTCAACACCCCACCCACAGCTATGGACAGATCATCAAGACAGAAGCCAAACAGAGAAATAATAACAGAGATAAAAACAAAGATCATGAACCAAATGGACCTAACAGATATCTACAGAACGTTTCACCCAAACACAAAAGAATACACCTTTTTCTCAGCACCTCACGGAACCTTCTCCAAAATCGACCATATAGTTGGACACAAAGATAGCCTCAATAGATACAAGAAAATTGAAATAACCCCATTTATCTTATCAGACCACCATGGAATAAAGCTGGACTTCAATAGAAAAGAAGCAACAGAAAGTCTACACTCACATGGAAATTGAACAACTCTTTACTAGAGGACCACTGGGTCAGGGAAGAAATAAAGAAGGAAATAAAAGACTTCTTAAAATCCAACGAAAATGAAGACACAACATACCCAAACCTATGGGACACAATGAAAGCTGTGCTACAAGGAAAGGTCATAGCACTACGTGCCTTCAAAAAGAAAATTGTGACAGCTCATATTAGCGAATTAACAGCTAAACTGGGTGAATTGGAAAAAAAAATAAGCAAACACTCCCAAGAGGGGCAGAAGGCAGTAGATCATGAAACTTAGGGCTGAAATCAACAACTTAGAAACAAAAAGAACTATACAAAGAATCAATGAAACCAAGAGTTGGTTCTTTGAGAAAATCAACAAAATAGACAGACTCTTAGCCAAATTAACTAAAAGACAGAGGGAGAAAACACAAATCAACAAAATCAGAAATGAAAAGGGAGAAATAACAACAGACATTGAGGAAATCCAGAGAATATTTGGATCCTACTTCAATAATTTATACTCCACCAAATTTGAAAACTTAAGTGAAATGGACAATTTTCTTGATAGATTCCACCTACTGAAGCTAAATCAAGATCACATAAACAGATTAAACAGCCCTATAACCCCTAAGGAAATAGAAACAGTCATTAAAAATCTCCCAACCAAAAAAAGCCCAGGGCCAGATGGCTTTAGCATGGAATTTTACCGGACCTTCAAAGAGGAGCTAACACCAATACTTTTCAAACTCTTTCACAAAATAGAATCTGAAAGAACATTGCCAAACTCATTCTATGAGGCCACAGTCACCCTGATTCCTAAACCACACAAAGACCCAACAAAGAAAGAGAACTTCAGACCAATCTCCCTCATGAACATAGATGCAAAAATACTTAATAAAATACTAGCAAACTGAATTCAAGAACACATCAAAAGTATCATACACCATGACCAAGTAGGCTTCATCCCAGGAGTGCAGGGATGGTTCAACATACTAAAGTCTATCAACGTCATTCACCATATAAACAAGATGAAAGAAAAAAACCACATGATAATATAGCTAGATGCAGAAAAAGCATTTGACAAAATCCAACACCCCTTCATGCTAAAAGTTCTGGAGAGAACGGGCATACAAGGACCGTACCTAGAAATAATAAAGGTAATATACAGCAGGCCAGTGGCCAACATCAAATTAAATGGAGAGAAACTTGAAGCATTTCCTCTCAACTCAGGGACAAGACAAGGATGTCCACTTTCACCATATCTCTTCAATATAGTACTTGAAGTTCTTGCTAGAGCAATAAGACAACTAAAGGAGATCAAGGGGATAAACATTGGAAACGAAGAAGTCAAATTATCCCTATTTGCAGATGATATGATACTATACATAAGCGACCCCAAAAATTCCACCAGAGAACTCCTACAGCTGATAAATACCTTCAGCAAAGTGGCTGGATACAAAATTAATTCAAAAAAATCAGAAGCCCTTTTTTTATACAACAAACAAATGGGCTGAGAAAGAAATAAGGGAAACAACCCCCTTCACAATAGCCACAAACAACATAAAATACCTGGGGGTAACTCTAACCAAGCAAGTAAAGGACCTGTACAACAAGAACTTCAAGCCCTTGAAGAAAGAAATGGAAGAGGCCTTTAGAAGATGGAAAGATCTCCCATGCTCATGGATAGGTAGGATCAACATAATAAAAATGGCCATCCTACCAAAAGCAATATATAGATTCAATGCAATTCCTATCAAAATACCAACACAATTTTTTATAGACTTGGAAAGAGCTATTCTCTATTTCATATAGAACAACAAAAATCCCAGAATAGCTAAATCAATCCTGTACAATAAAAAAACATCTGGACGTATCACCATCCCAGATTTCAAGCTGTACTACAGAGCAATAGTTGTAAAAACAGCATGGTATTGGTATAGAAACAGATAAGTATATCAATGGAATCGAATTGAAGATCCAGAAATAGACCCACACACTTATGGCCACCTAATTTTTGACAAAGAAGCCAAAACGGCACAATGGAAGAAGGACAGCATCTTCAACAAATGGTGCTGGTCCAACTGGATGTCCACTTGTAAAAGAATGAAATTAGACCCATACTTATCACCTTGTACAAAACTTAAGTCCAAGTGGATCAAAGACCTCAACATAAGGCCGGTCACACTAAATCTACTAGAAGAAAAAGTGGGAAAAACCCTAGAACTCATTGGCACAGGTGACAACTTCCTGAACAGAATGCCAACAGCTCAGGACCTGAGATCAACAATCAATAAATGGGACCTCATGAAACTGAAAAGCTTCTGCAAGGCAAAAGACACTGACATTCAAACAAAACGGCAGCCTACAGACTGGGAGAAAATCTTCACCAGCCCCACATCTGACAGAGGGCTAATATCCAAAATCTACAAAGAACTCAAGAAATTAAATGCCAAGAAACCAAATAATCCAATCAAAAAATGGGGGACAGAGCTAAATAGAGAATTCACAAAGGAGGAATCCCTAATGGCTTAGAGACACTTGAAGAAATGCTCAACATCCTTAATCATCAGAGAAATGCAACTCGAGACGACTCTGAGATTCCATCTCACACCTGTCAGAATGGCTAAGATCAAAAGCTCAAATGACAGCATATGCTGGTGAGGGTGTGGAGAAAGGGTTACCCTACTCCATTGCTGGTGGGAGTGCAGGTTTGTGCAACCACTGTGGAGGTCAGTCTGGCGATATCTTAGAAAACTTGGAATAGCTTTGCCTCAGGACCCAGCCATACCACTTCTGGGTATACACCCAAATGCCTCTTCACGGAATCATAAGGAAGTTTCCTCATCTATGTTTATAGCAGCCTTATTTGTAATAGCTAGAAACTGGAAACAACCCAGATGTCCCTCAACCGAAGAATGGGTTAAAAAACTGTGGTACATCTACACAATGGAATATTATTCAGCTATCAGGAACAATGAAATTGTGCAATTTTCAGCCAAATGGATGGAACTAGAAAAGCTCATCCTGAGTGAGCTAACCCAGACTCAGACGGATGCATATGGCATCTATTCACTTACAGTAGGATTTTAGCTATATAGTAGAAGGTATCAATACTACAACTAACACACCAAAGGGAACTTGGACATAGACTTTTATTTTTTATTTATTTTTTATATTTTTTTCTATTTTTTAGTCTTTTTTATCTATTTGTCTGCTTATTTGTATGTTTGTTTTTTAGTTCTCTCTCCCGGGCAACGAGACACTTTTCACTGATGGTACTGCCTCATAGACCACCAATGAATGAGGAGGCTCTTGGCTCTCATACGACCTCTCAACTGAGATGAGGGACTGTTATATAAGGACACCCCACCCCAGAGAAATGGGATGGAAGGGTTAGGAAGTAAAGAAGAAAATGAAATGTGATGTTTCGGCCTTTTACTACTAATTGTCATAAATTGTTTAGGATAATTAAGAAATGCAAATAGTTATGCAAGCCGGTCATTCTGTTAGGTACTATGACAGCCTATTATAGTTATCTTCTAAGCTAATCAGAAATAAAGCTGCTAAGAGACAAGCAATATCTGCTTACCCTAATATGAGAGATAGATAGGGCCTCTTCAAAAACCTCAAGAGATTTGCAGAATATGGCATTCAAAGATGTTTTTGTAACTTTAGATTTTTTTTATATCAAGACATATCAACTCCTGACAGCAACCCCTATTCTCCTCCAAGTAGAAGATGAACATCGAAGAATCTCCAGTGGGAGATGATTGAATTCGTCGCAAGCCTATCTCTTGGTAGGAAAAGCCCCTTGCTCCAACTGTAGACAGAATGCTGTCCAAAAAGGACAAAACCTGGAAGCAGGTAAGTCGACAGCCTAGCTCTGCCAAGACAGGGTAGGCAAGTCCTTCATAACCCCTGCTCTACAATCAATGTCCGTCAGAGAAATGGGGCCAAACGACTGAAGATCGATGCTGTAATGTATGGAGAGAAAATGGTAACTGTCCAGGCAGCCACTGGTTTGTCATTTCCTAGTATGGGAAGCTGCAGGCCCTGTACTTCCTATAAAATCAGATATATTTATCCGTCTCAGGTCTCTGATGTGGTTGAAGAACAGATAGCTAGAGCCTCATAATAAAATTTTGAGTTATTTGGGAGTCAAGAGAGTGTTATAAATCTAAGAAGATGCTTTTAAAATTGTATTGCAAGTTAGTATGAATGTTGAGTTAGATATAGAACTTTAAACTCATGGAGATGGTTAGATAGTAGAATGTTAAAGTCAAATACATATGGACTGGACATTGGGAATGTACGCTAAGCCATATAACCCTCATAACTGTGACCTAATTACCTCTGTTGTTTTGTATTGTATTTATTATTATAAGAGAAAGAGCCATTTGTTGGACTGAAAGGGGAAACTGTAGGGGGAAATAAGATATACCTTAAACTTTAAAAAAAAGGGAAGAGGATGAGGGATGTGGGTGGGAGGGTGAGACTGGAGGGGGGAATAGGGAGGGGACTGCAATTGAGATGTAACTTGAAGAAATAAAAAGTAAAGGAAAAAGAAAAGAAAAAAAAAGACTGTTCAAGCTGTGGTAACCCAAAATTGTTTCCCAAACCTCTGTTACACTATGGCACAAAGATGTGTGTGTACTGTCCTTTTCTACAATGTAGATTTCACTACAGATGTTACAAACAATGGTGATGCTAACGTGTTTGAAACTTGTCTCCTGTTGTAAACATAGGTTCTTTATAAGCCTCAGGAAATCCACTCGAATGAACTTAAATGAAGTCCAGATAAGTACTGCCAACCAACAACCAACAGCCTAAGTCTCCCACCGATTGCTATTTGAGAGAGTGGGATTCCTCCCTGCTTCCCCTTACCCATTCCCAGGTTCTGGGACTCCCCTCTCTCACCAGCTACCAAGACCATAGGCCCAAGAAAATACTTTCTCCCTAACTCACTTAATTTTATCTTCTGCACTGTAATATATGTTTCTGTTCCAGTACCATGCATCTCCTGCATCCAGGACAGCTCCAAAGCGGTCACCCACCTTGCTCAACTTGAGCTCACAGACTGTTTCAGCAAGGCCTGCGCTTTCCTAGCCGCAGACCCTGGATGGCCGTGAGACAGGCAGCTCCCCTAGGACTTCACCAGCACCCAAATTGTCTTTTTAGGGCCCCCAGAGATGTCTATATCCCAAGTCAGCAGGAAGCAGCCTAAAAAAGAACACAACAACCCCACTCCTGCCCTACCACCTTCCTAGTTCCTCATTTTTCTTTTTCTTTTTTTTTGGTTTTTCAAGACACGGTTTCTTTGTATAACAGCTCTGGCTGTCCTGAACTCACTTTGTAGACCAGGCTGGCCTCGAACTCACAGAGATCCGCCTGCCTCAGCCTCCCAAGTGCTGGGATTAAAGGCGTGCACAACCACCGCCCGGCTCTCATTTTTCTTTTTAATTGAATAGCAAGGCAGGACTGTAAGTCTGCCGCCATTTCCACTGGCCTGACTTCAGAGTCCTTCGGTGACCTTAATTGCCTACACCATCACCTCCTGTCTTGAAAAACCAAAAAAAAAAAAAAAAGAAAAGAAAATGAAAGAAAGAAAGAAGAAGAAGAAGAAGAAAAGAAAGAAAGAAGGAGAAAAAGAAACTTCCAGCCTACCCTGAGACATGGGGTGGGGTGGAAAAGACTTGACACTTAGCGTAGACCCCTATCGTTCTGGAGGAGAGCAATGACAAGCTGTTGAATCACTTTGTTCCTGTCAGTGGCTTCTTATCACAGCCATACTTCTGTTTCCCCAAGAGGAGGCAGTGTGACTATTCTGGCAGGAATGAAGATAGTCTAAAGAGAATCACTTTGTGCTTCTTGGTGTCACTGTAAGACTATATCCAGAGCCTATGGGGTCTCTACTACCCTAGGAGTAATCATTCTTGAAGATTTGACTGTTTGCTTGTGCCCTGAGACCGTCTCTGATGAGATGATTTTGTAATGTCCAGGGTCAGCTCGATAGTGAGGTAGCACTGGTCACATAGAAAATGCTTGTTAGAAGCACAGAAACCCCAGATGGCCCATGGTTCAAAGTTAGTGGCTAGATATTTCAACCAGGTCACAGTCATTCAAGTACTGTGTGGTGACATACTGCACCTCTAATTCAACCCTAAGTGTGGTTATCAGCAGGGACTTTAGGAAAGCCTCACTTTAAAACTCCCTCCCTCATACTCCACTCCAGAGGAGGGGGATGGATGGGTTAGACAGTAGAGGGTAGGAGGGCGGGACTGGGAGGGGTGGAAAGAGGACACTATGATGGAGATGTAACCTGAAGCAATAAATAAATTAAAAAAACCTTCCTCCCTCCATCTTCTTCTGCTTGGAAATGTGTACTCGACTTAGGTACTGTGGCAAGCAGCTTTTCCTAACACATTTGTTTCATTAAGTAAATTGCTGATAAACTTTCCTCCATTCACAACAGTCTCATGAAATTGCTATGCTCATCTCCAAATTTTAGGACAATTAATCCATTTGCTGCAATAATTGTCATCTTTATGAATCATGAGTTTTTCTACTCTTGTGAACTTCTAATTCACTGAGTATCAGATTGTAGTTCTATGCCATTATTCTGGTTTAGTGAGAAAACTGACCTTGAACCTAAAATAAATCCAAGATGTAGATGTTTCTAAGTATGACTTTAGGAGCTAGTGGGAATATAAAGGACCAGGAGTCTATTGGGATGTAAATCAGAGGAAAACGACATAAAAGCCCTATGGGCTCAGTATAGTAATCATTTCTTTAAACTCAAAGAAAGTGAGATATTTTTAAATGTCCTGTTTTCAGTCATTCACATTATTCTCTAGGTCAGCACTGTTACAGCCCTACATTATGGGGGAAAAAACAAGCAAGATATCTACAAAAGCAGTTTGAAATTATTGGGGTTTTAAGGTAGCACTATTTTGAAAACAATAACTGGGAGAATAACTCCTATTTTATTGGACTGGTGTCAAATCTAACTTAGAAGTATGCCATTCACCAGGCATGGTGAGGAGCCAATATGAGAGAGGACCCCAGCACTCAGCTAGAAGCACTAGTTATCAAAGATGGAATTTGTGTAGGATTTCCTTCACAGAGTTTATTGGGAGCTGGGCACCCAGAATTAGATAGCAGGGAATCTGGGCAAGAAAGAAAGAAGCCAAAGATTTTTCATCACAATTAGAATACTGACCAATTGGCATACAGAACTCTGATAAAAATTATGTAGAGGTTTGATTTTATACAGGATGATATGTGAGTCTGGAAAATACTGATTATTGATTTATGATTTTTACTTTTTTTTTGGTTTTTCGAGACAGGGTTTCTCTGTGTAACCCTGGCTGTCCTGGACTCACTTTGTAGACCAGGCTGGCCTCGAACTCACAGAGATCCGCCTGCTTCTGCCTCCCAAGTGCTGGGATTAAAGGCATGCGCCACCACACCCAGCTTGTGATTTTTACTTTTATTTCATGCTATCTTGATCTAAAAACAAGCTTATTTTATGTTTATTTTTATTAGGTGTGTGTGCATGTGCATCCAGAGACTGAGTGTCACCTTCAAGACCCTCCACCTCATATTTTACAGCAGAGTTTCTAATTGAACCTGAGGCTCACTAGTTGGCGAGTGTAACTGGCTGGTGAGGCTTGACCTCCTAGCACTGTGTCTACAGGCACACACTGCTGTGCCTGGTGTCTGTACGTGATGCTAGTGACCAGATCTCAGAGCCTCATGTATATTCAACATGGACTTTAACCATGGAATCATCTGCCAGCATTGATTACAGTTTTTAAAACTTGAAAACTCCTACCTACCTACAATTCCCTAACACTGATTCCCAAATGCTGTGTTGGCAGAAACTAGACAAACAGTTTCACCATGATATGACAATGCAGTAGTTGGACCTCTTACAGTGCAACAGCAGGATGTGTACACCAACTGTACTGTTGCACCAGGGACAGCCTCTCATTAATCTAGCTCTTCTCCGGCTGCTTCCATGCACTTTCAGAATCAATGGTGTCCCAGAAGCCTGACAAAAGGTGAAGAATAAATGTTCATTCATAGATGTCTCCACAACATCATGCAGCTGGCATCATACCTCCACAGAATATTCAGTAGGAGGTAGATCTTTGAGCAAGAGCTCCCTCTTCCAGAGAGATAGCAAACCACTTCAGGTGGTCTGTCAGGCACACGGTCACCACTGCCCTAGGATGGCCACTCTAAGATTTTAAGCTAGCTTCTACATTTTGATACTTTCTTGTTTTCTGCCAGCATTGGACAATCTGTGGCTGGTATGAATGGAAAGCTCCTCACCTTTTCCCATAAAACTCCATGACTGGGACTGAGTAAAATTCTTTGTATCCTGAATCTTCTGCAAAGGTATTAGTAGCACACTTCCGTATTTTTTCTGCATTTTCCTAAAATACAAATCACACATTAAAAAAATCCTTAAGCAAGCATAATAATTATAAGATTCTTTAGGCTGGAGTGATGGCTCAGTGGTTATGAACACCGACTGCTTTTCCAGAAGTCCTGAGTTCAATTTCCAGCAACCACATGGTGGCTCACAGATGTCTATAATGTGATCTGATGCCCTCTTCTTCATATATAATTATATGAAATGGTATACATGCAGATGAAAAAATAATTCTCCACAGAAATCTGATAATAACTGTGTGTATGCAATTCCTAGTTTGAGAATAAATAACAAAAATAAAATATATAGTAGATATAATATAGACAAGACAGACAAGGCCACCGATGTGTGTGATGCCACCGGGTCCCTGCTAAGAGGTCACTCTTATCAAACTCAAGACTGTGTTTTTTCTTATTATAACCTTTGAGAAATGTGCATAGATTAGTTTATATGTTCAGGAATTTACTTATTTGTTTGCTTTTTCTTTTCTTTCTTAATGAAATCTATGATGTGTGGCTAGAAAATTTGTCTTTGAACTCATGATCCTGTCCCTGCTGGGATTTCAGTATGTGTCACCATGGTCAGCCACGTGTTCATGGATTTCTATTGTATACTTTAGTTAACTAGTCTAAAGGAAAAAGATTGCTCATTTGAAATCTGTAAATTCTGTGATAAAAGTAACTATCTGGTTTACCAGCTTATTCTCCAATACAATTGTGTAGAGGTAGCTGGACTTAATTAATTTTTGTTTCAATTATGTGTGAAAAGAGATAATGACCTGTGAGAATGATTGTCTAGAGACTTGTATGATGCCTTAACAACAGAAACTCATTCTCAATGAAAACCTAACAAAAACAGCTGAAAGAACAAAACATCTCAGAAAATACTAATAATTCAAAAACCTTAAAGTCATCCAAAGCATTCTCAATTGGATTCGTGCTGATATCAAATTCAATTCCTCCGTGAACATGGAAATATTGATTCTCTTTGTAATAAAAATTCTGGCATTTAAAATCTCGTCCATAAATAAATGGAGGTAGTTCTCTCTCTGTCTTGACCTTGTCATCTTCAGAAATAAAAACAAATTTTAATTTCAAATGTGGACAACACACAGATGATTATATTTTAGATATCTGATCAACAAAGGGAAAAATCAATATGAAATTAAAACTTGGCAATTACTGATTATAAAATTATTCTCTCTGTCACTTTGCATGCAAACACACACACACACACACACACACACACACACACACACACTCATGATACTAGATACTGAACTCATGGGCCTTGCTTACACAAGTGCTCTGTCACTGAGCTATATCCCAACCCTTTCCTACTTCTCAATTTGAGCCATGTTTTGCTATGTCACCTAGGATAGCCTTGAATTCAGGTTAGACTTGAATTTGTGATCCTTTTGCCTCTGTCCTGAGTAGCTGGGACAAGAAGACCTGTGCCATCAGGTACACTAACAAATAAATAGATAAATAAGTAAATACACACATATCTATATATTTCATTTTAACAATATATTTGTTTTATGCATTTTGAGCATTTCTTGTGGTTTTACTATATAAACATTTACAGTATAAACTGTACAAAAGCATTGTCAAAAAATTCTGATTGACATCTATGAGTAAACATTAGCATATAATTCCTCAATATTTGGATTGAAATTCTGTGGTTTTGATAACTTTTATTTATTAATTTTTAAGTTATATAAAGGTAAGTTTGTTGGATACAAGAAGGGAAGAGAAACACCCTGCACATGCAAAGAAAAAGAAAAGAGAAGGGTTGGGAAGGAGGCAGAGAGGGGTGAGAAGAGGAGAATGAGGGGTAGAGGAAGTGAGAAATAGAAAAGGAAAGAATGTGAGTGATAACTTTTATATAAACACTGACAACAACAAAAAAACTCTCTTGAGCTACTTTAGGCAAAAGAGACACTATAAAGAATTAAATAGATATTTCCCATTTATCTCAGCATTCTATTATTGTACAGAGACACTATGACCATGGAAACTCTTATAAAAGAAAACATTTAATTGGGGCTGGCTTACAGTTTCAGAGGTTTAGTCCATTATCAGTATTTCCACAAGCATGGAGGCATGAAGGCAGACATGATGCTGCAGAAGGAGCTGAGTTCTATGTCCAAATCGACAAGCAGCAGGGAAAGACACTGGACCTGGGTTGAAGTTTTGAAACCCCAAAACCCACCCCAATGTCACACTTCCTCCAGCAAGTTCACACCACCTAATCCCTATCAAGTAGTGACACTCACTGATGACCAAACATTCAAATACATGAGTCTATGGGGACCACACTTATTCAAACCACCATACCAATTGATAAAAATAATCAGCTCCTATTATTGGAAAGTAATGAGAATATACCTACTACTTATTTGAAAAATAATTTCCTAAAATTCCAGCAAAGATAAGGTCTATTTTTGCTTATCCTCTTACCTGAAAAAGGTGGAAGTAGACTATTTAAATATGGGACTTTCATCCTCTTTTTTAAACTGAGTAAAAATGGAACCAGAAAACATATTAACTTCAGATAGCCTAGCCCTCTTCTGATTTCTTTTTTTTTCTCAAAGTGTTTTTGAATAACTTTTTTTTGAAGATACAGTCTTTGTTGTAGTCTCTGGTAAGTACAAATATCAAGACAATCCTGATTGTACTTTATAGCATTAGTAAGCCAATAGGCAGTCTCAAATATAAAGATGTTTTCATGTTGTTGAACTTGTGTGGTACTGAATGTCAATTTTAGCAAAATGTTCTCAGCATATTTCATAAATACAGACTTTTCTTCAGGGCTATTGGGTTCGTATGTTGGATCTTCATTCATGTCTTCATCATAAATTCCATTAAAGTCTGGATCATTTGTAATATCCATCAAACCTTCACAGTGAAAAAAAGAAAGAAAGAAAGAAAAATACGTAGTGAGAGACAAGTGATAAAGAAAGGGGCTATGAAATTTTCTGGGCAGTCATGAAGTCCAGTTAAGGGTGACTCTGTTGGCTTTACACAGAATTGTGCCCCTCAGCATTCAGGCAGAGATGAGGGGCTTGGGAGGACCTACTTCTAACTGCCAAACTCATAGTTAACAATAGATTCACCAAAAGGAGAGTCATGGTCTTGAGTTGGGTACCTATTGCTGAGTCCACCAGGGTCCAACTATCACACAAATGGCCCTGGTTAAACAACATGATCAAAAAGCAAAATCAAAACTCATGAATCTGGTGTAGGGCATGGTAAAGAAGGGGCTATTGATAGGATGAGAGGGAGTTAAGGGTTAGGAAAGTGAATGAGAGGGCATCATATACAAGTATAAAACTGTCAAGGAACAGGTTGTATCCAACACCAGGCCTATGCCTGGCCACACATCTTGAATTGGAATCATCCCCATTCTGTCAATCTGAAATCAACACTATCTGAAGAGTCTGACCTACTACTTCCTCATCTCATGTGATCTGAAATCAACCAAACTTGGGCAACAATAGAGGCAAAGCCAAACTTCAACTCAACAGGGGCACCCTAGAATCTTACATCAGATGTACAACCCAAAAAAGGAGTCCACATGCCCAGGTCACATCAGAAAATACAAACAGTATGGAAGGTCAATACAGCATGTCTCCTCCAAGACCCACCAACTCCATAAAACTCTTCTCTAATGAAAATTATCCAAATGAACCTTCAGGACATAGAATTTAAAAGAAAAATATTAAACATGATCATCAGAGAATTCAAGGAGTTTAAAGGAGACAAAATCAGCTCAAAGAACATAAAGAAGACAGGAGTAAACTCCCAAGTCATGTCCAAGGAAGTACAAACTTCTTGTTCAATGAGATGACAAAGAAAATCCAGACACTAAAAACTGAATTTATAATGAGATGATGGGAATACTGAAAAAATTTCAAGCTAAAATAAAGACGGAATGGAAAAACTCAATAACCCAATTAAAAAACTTAGGGGTAAGCCTTGCCAGTAGAATGGATAAAGTAGAAGATAGAATATCAGGACTTGGAGATAAAGCAGAGCAATCATATCCCAACCATAACTCTAACCAAGACTATGAGAAGCTTTTAAAATCACATGAAAGAAATATACAGGAAGTTGGAATACCAAAAAGAACAATTTGTTCTTTATAGGCAAAGATGAAGGAGCAGAATCCTCAACAGTATCAGAGAAAAAAAAGCTTTCCCAAATCAAGGAGACATATCCATACAAGAAGCACACAGAACATAGACAGGACTAGGAAAGAAATTCTTCATGGCATATAGTATAAAACACTAAAAATACAGAAAAAAGAAGAGAAAAATATCAAGTCATATATAAGGGAAAGCCAATCAGAAGAACCTTCTGTCTTCTCAATAGATACTTTAAAGGCAAGAACAGCCTAGACTAGTATATTATAAGTTCTAACAGGCCACAGATGGAAACCCAGACATTTTACCTGGCAAAACTATCAGTCATAGTTGAAGGAGAAAGAAAAACTTTCCAATGGATAAATGGGTTTAAAAAATTCATGTCCACCAAACCATCCCTACAGCCAAAATTGGAAATAATACTACAGACTAGAGGGAGTCTAGCTGAAAGAATGTATAAAGAAAACATATGAGGCTATAATTACTAAAACACAAACTGTGAGAACACAAATAACAAAACAAACAAAACCCACAATAACATGACTGCAATCAACACAAAATTTTCAATAACAGCTTTAGAAGCCAATGTCCTGAACTCCCCAATGACACAGGTTAGATGAAAGGATTAAGAAACAAAATCCTCTTTCCTTTTGGTGCTGCATCCTCAGCTGTGAGTATGCTGAAGCTACAGAAGAAGCTTGCCTCTAGTGTCCTCCACTGTGGTAAAAAGGAGGTCTGGTTGGACCCCAATGAGACCAATAAAACCACCAATTCCAACCCGTTAGTAGACCCAGAAGATGATCAAAGATGGGCTGATTATCCGAAAGCCTGTGACAGTCCACTTCTGAGCTTGATGCCGGAAAAACACCTGTGGCCTGTTAGAACTTATAGTATACTAGTCTAGGCTGTTCTTGCCTTTAAAGTATCTATTGGCACAGGGGCATAGGGAAGCAAAAGGGTACTGCCAATGCTTGAGTGCCCGAGAAGATGCCCTGAATGAGAAGGGTGCAAATCCTATGCCAGCTTTTCAGGAGATACCGTGAATGTAAGATTGACCGCCATGTGTATCACATCTCGTACCTGAAGGTCAAAGGGATTGTATTAAAAAACAAGAAGATTCTCATGGAGCACATCCACAAACTGAAGTCACACAAGGCCTGCAAGAAGCTCCAGGCTGACCAAACTGAGGATCACAGGTCTAAGACCAAGGAAGCATCAAAGTGCCGGGAGGAGGACATCCAGGCCAAGAAGGAGGAGGTTATCAAGACTGTTCAAGGAGGAAGAGACCAAGAATTAAAGCTTCCTTCATGTTTGCATGCAGTGCCCTGGCTGTGTGGCCTCACATGGATCAGTCATAAAAATAAAACAAACCTTAGAAAGGAAGGAAGGAAAGAAGGAAGGAAGGAAGGAAAAAAGAAAGAAAGAAAATCCATTATTTTCTGTTGTCTACAAGAAAATCACCTTAGATTTAAACATAGTCACCACTTTAATGCGGAGGGACTGATAAAAATTATCCTAAGCAAATGTGACCAGGGACCAAGCAGGTGTTGCGATCCTAGTATCTGACAAAGTAAATTTAAAACTAAACTGATCAGAAGATAGAAAGAGGATATGTCATTCTAAACAAGAAATAATTATTAAAGGACACCGTGTCTATTACAGCTCCTCGGTGGGGCCCGATGGACGGTGAGGGAGGCCTCCATAATGCTCTAATAGTACTAGTGCCCATGATGTTGGCCATGGCACATGACACAAGGTAGAGGATGCTAGCAAACTAGTAGAACCTCAGAATGGGCCCAGAGCAGGGTCCATTTTTATGACTGATCCATGTGAGGCCACACAGCCAGGGCACTGTTTTCCCCCTCTTCACAGAAGTCCCTTCGGGTGCTGGTGACTTGGTATCTTCCCATAGTGTCAGTATGATGGTCTGGTACCCAAGAGATCCTGCCAATTCCCCATCTGTCCAAAGGCTGAATAAAAATGTTTTCTGCTGCACAATATAGTATATCTGCACCTCGATGCTGTTCTCTGGAGTTCCTGGGTTCATGATTCCATCTTCCTCACCCCCTCCTGGATCCTGGTTCCCACAGAACACATTGTAATCCTAAATATGTATGCAACAAACTCTAGTGCACCCAATTTCATTTTTTAAAAAGTGTACTACTAGAATTAAAGGCACAGATTTAGTTTCTGGACAGAAACTAAACAGAGAAACATCAGAATTAAATGACATCATATATCAAATGGACCTGAAATATATGTATAATATTTTACCCAAACACCAAGGAATATACATTCTACTCAGCAGCCCATGGAAACTTCTCTCAGATAGAGCACATATTGGGACAATAACCAAATCCTATCAAATTTAGAAAAACTGAGACGATTCTGTATCAACAGCAAATGAATCTCTAGTAATTATGCAAATGCATGGAGATTAAATACTATTATTAAATGGTGAATGTGTCAAAGAAGAAATAAACAAGTAGGATTGAAAAGTTGGCTCAATAGTTAAGAGCACCAGTTGTTCTTGCAGAGGACCTGGGTTCAATTCCCAGCACCCCTGTTGTAGCTCACAACCATATGTAACTCCAGTCCTAGGGGATCTCCCATCCTCTTCTTACCTCTGTAGCCACCAGGTACGAATATGTTGTACATAAATAAATGCATGCAAGACACTTATACATAAAATAATAAGTAAATATGGTCTTCTGAAGAAATAAATTTTTTTAAATTCCTGGAACTAAAAGAAATTAAAACATAGCTTATAGCTCTAACTCCTACATTAAGAAATTTGGGGAAGGGGAGAATCACAATTAAATGACGTAATGATGGGACTAGCGAATTTGGGAAAAAGAAGAACAAACCAAGTCCAAATCCAGTAGATGCAAGAAATAATAAAAAATCAATCAGATACATTTATCCTTCTCAGGTCTCTGATGTGGTTGAAGACTAGATAGTTATAGTCTCATAGTTAAATTTTGACTTGTTTAGAAATTAAGAGGATGCTCTGGATCTAAGAAGAATTTTTTTTCAAGTTAAGGTTTTCTGTGTAGCTGAGCCATCTCTGCAGCCACCACCCCCCCCCAAGAAGATGTTTTTAAGTTGGTGGTGCAAGTTAGGATGGAAACTGAGTTGGATATAGAAACTTTAAACTCATGGAGATTGATGCATAGTAGAATGTTTTGTTTTGGGGTTTTGTTTTGGTTTGTTTTTTGAGAAAGGGTTTCTCTATGTATCCCTGGCAGTCTTAGACTCACTTTGTAGACCAGGCAGACCTCAAACTCACAGAGATCCAGCAGCCTCTGCCTCCCGAGTGCTGGGATTAAAGGCTTGCGCCACCACGCTCAGCTGCATAGTAGAATGTAAGTAAATAAATGTAGTAAATCATATAAATGGATTTAAAGAAAAAATAGTGCTTGATAGATAAAAAAGGCCATTGAAAATCACCATCCTAACAAAAGCAACTTACAAATTCAATGCAATCACAATCAAAATCCCCATGACATTCTTCACTGATATATTCATATGGAACCACAAAAGATCTTGAGAGCTAAAGCAATCCTAAGCAAAAAGAACAATGTTGGAGGTATTACTATTCCAGATTTTAAGCTGGGGTATAGCAATAAAAAACAGCATGGTCTTGGCACAAAATAGATGTGTAGATCAATGGAAGAAAATAAAAGACACACACATGCATACACAAAGCTCCAGTCATCTGATATTTGGGAAAGATGCCCAAAATATACATTGGCTGAAGGACAAGTGGTGCTAGGAAAACAGAATGTACACATGTAGAAGAATGGAATTAGCCCTATGTCTGTTACCCTGAACAATGCCAAATGGGTCGAAGACCTCAATGCAGAACCTGAAATGCTGAAACTGCTTAAAGAAAATATAGGCAATACTCTACATGATATTAGGTACAGGATTAAAAGTCTTTGTAAATAGGACTCCATTCAATCAGGAACTAAAGCCAACAACTGACAACTGGGAACTCAGAAAACTACAAAGCTTCTGTACAGCAAAGGAAACAGTCAACCCAATGAAAAAGAAGCCCACAGACTGAGAGAGAATCTTCATCAGCTGTAAACCTGTTGGAGGATAAATATCTAGAACATAAAGATAATTTGGAAATTAAGAAAATAAATCCAATTGATCTGAACAGAGTTCTCAAAAGAGGAAATAAAAATGGCTAAGAAATATCTTTTAAAGTGTTCAGCATTGTTAACAATCATAGACATACAAATTAAAACTACCCTGAGAGTTCATCTTACCCCAGTCACAATGAATGAATGGCTAAGTTCAAGGAGACAGTTGACAATAAATGTTGGCAAGAATCTAGGAAAAAGGAACCCTTTTCATTCACTGTGATTGGAATTGAAAACTGGGCAGACACCATGGAGGTAAATGTGGAGAATTCTTTAAAAATCAAAAGTAAATCTACCATATGACCCAGGGCATATACCAAAAAGACTCAATATCCTACTCTAGAGATACTTGACCCATGGTTATTGATCCTTTATTCACAATAGCTATGATGTGGTAACAACCTAAATGCTCTTCAATTGATGGATGGACAGTAAACAATGTGGTACATATGTTACAATAACATTCTGTTCACCTGTAAAGAAAAATGAAATTCAGATAAAGAAGTGGAACTGGTAACTATTGTGTGTGTGGGTAATTCAGACACAGAAAGCAAGGCTATATGTTCTTTCTTATTTGTGGATCCTGGATTCAAATCTTTAGATCTGAGCATATAACCTGAAGTATTAGAAGAAGCCAGGAAAAGAGAAAACCCCTATGGGAGGGCAGATGGGGAAAAGGAGTTACAGAGAGGGTGATAGTAGCTACAGGTATAATGGAGAAAATTGGGGGGGTGTCCTTAACTGGGGAAGGGATGGAGAGACAGATAACCTTAAGAATGAAAGCCCAGGGCAACATACTTTATAAGCTTAAAGTATACAATTATAGAGATATGTGTGTGTGTGCATATATATGTGGGTGTATATAATATATATGCGGGTGTATATATGCATATACATTTTTTTAAATTGAATTTTATCACATGGGATAATACTTCCTCTAAGAACCATGAATGATCACAATAGGACTTATGCACATATGTAGCATGCACAGGGTCTACACAGGTTAAAATCAGATGGGATCCCAGCTCTGAGAGGGGGAAGTGGACATGGGTTCTATTTTATAACTAAGAAGCTATCTGTAATTGATATCTTACTTGCAAAGGATAAATTAGTTTTCTTCAATAGATTCTCACTGAGTATAATTACCAGACTTCAGGGTAAGGCACATGCCCAGCAGTAGATGGTCAACACAAAACGAATTCAATAGTAAATTTGTAGGGTTTTTGTATCATATTGCTTTGTTTAAGCACTTTGTCTTATTGGTCTTTTGCTTATATAGTATGGTTTTTGATTTTGTGTTTTTGTATGCTTGTGTGTGTGTGTGGGGGGGGTAGTTTGCCTGTTTGTTTTTTCATTAATTAATTTGTTAATTTTATATCCCAATCGTAGCCCCACTCCCTCCCCTCCTCCTAGTCCTATCCTTCCACACACTTTCCCCACTCCCTCCCTTCCTCCTAGTCCTATCCTTCTACCCATTCCCCCCACTCCCTCCCCTCCTCCTAGTCCTATCCTTCCACCCACTTCCCCCCTCCCTCCCTTCCTCCTAGTCCTATCCTTCCACCCACTTCCCCCTCTCCCTCCCCTCCTCCTAGTCCTATCCTTCCACCCACTTCCCCCACTCCCTCCCCTCCTCCTAGTCCTATCCTTCCACCCACTTCCCCCACTCCCTCCCCTCCTCCT
>CAJQZJ010032315.1:2214121-2226885 GCA_907164525.1 Lophiomys imhausi | reverse complement strand
TACACTTTCCTACACACCGTCCTTCCCTCCTTAGAAGCTCCTGCCCTTAGAGACCTGCACGCCCTCCCTGTCTTGTGGTTTTTCAGCTTAGGTCCCTACACATCTGCTGAGCTGTCGCTGTCCCTTCCACCTACTCCTTTGGTTCTGATCAACTGAATGCTGCTTTCACATAATAACTATTACTATTTTCTGAGCATCTACGATGTTGCACGTGTAAAATACACCACTTATTTTACTTATTTAATGCCATCAGTCTCCATTATACATTAATCTATTTTTTTCAATTTAGCCTGCATCAAAATCACTTAGACCTTAAAATATCTGTTTCTGGATCACACAGGGTTAGGGAAGAGAAATTGTATTTTGTAGTCAATGCTGATACTATTACAGGATCCAGCTTACAGGGCATTTTTCTACTACTTCATAGATGTCAACAAAAAATTTAGGAGGTTACAGGACACAATGGGGATTCACAGTTTTCAGAACCAGATCCCTACTCCAAGATTTGTGGTCATAAACAGTTAGTAGCAACTGCCAAGGACATGGAAATGGACAAGGAAAAGCGAAAGGCCTACTTGCAGGGAATGATTTTCTTGTCTAGGAGAGGAGAGTTGCTTCCACGATGGTCTCTAAGGTATTCCCAGGAGCAGATAGCCGTTGCTTGGAATGGCTTCTCAATGGTCCTGAATCGTCCCACCAGAACCCCAGAGCTCGAGACATTCAGGGAAGCTGGGGGAGGGCCTTTCCCAGGCTGAGGGCGAAAGCTGGTGAGAACAGCTAGGAAGCCCCTGAGCCTGGTAAAGCGGTCCTAGGGCCTCCCACGCGCAGGCTGCGCCTCAGGCCGAGCTTGTGTGCAGTCTGAGGCTGGGGTGACCTCTGTACATGCTGTCCCATGGCCACAGTCTTGTGGTTGATACCATGAGGACAAATCCTCTATGCTCTCTCCCTAGACCTCAGCCCAGCTCCACACTGTCTCTGCTACTAAGAGTTTGCTTATAAAGAGAACAACAGAAACCCTAGAGTGGCATTGGTCAGTGCCGGGCTCTGAGGGTCCCAGTCTGGAATTCTATTGGGCAACAAACGTTTACTGAACATCAATTATGATGTTTTTATGAGCCATGCACCGTGAAAGAGAATGGAGACCACAGATACAGGGAAAATGGCAAAACCCCAAGTGCTTGAGGTTGACAGCACCAAAAAGAATGTTCATTCAGATGCCTGTGGAGTGACTTCAGTGTTTTTTTTTCTTTTGTTTTTTTTTCAAGACGGAGTTTCTTTGTATAGCCATGAGTCTCTTGGAACTCACTCATAGACCAGACTGACCTTGAACTCAAAGAGATTCAACTGACTCTGCCTCCCTCGTGCGTGCTGGGATTAAATGTGTGCGCCACCACACCCAGCCTGTGATTTTTAAAATGAGTCTGGAAAATAAAAGCTAGCCATGCAAATAATTGTGGACGTCGCTCTTCTGGGACAGGGCGGTGATGGTGAAAGTCTGAGAAAACAAACCACTGCACCGAAATCAAGGGTTGTGGGCACAAAACGAGTATGTAAAATTGGGTATGGGACAGTGCAGAGCGTGATTTTGAGTTTATCCCAAACAATTGGGTTAAGGTGCTAACAATGGAGGTCAGGTGCAGACTCGGGTGAGGACAGTAGTGAGTGGAGGGCTGTGAAACTGGAGGTGGGCTAGTGGTATTACGGGGCTGAAAAGGGCTGAAACAATGTTAGGGTGGCCCTTGATTTTCTGTCAGGGGCTAAATTGTACCAAAACAAGATTAAGTTCAGCTGTGAGCATAATTCACCTTAAAGTACCAGAGAAACAGAAATGTCAGACAAATCTTTTATGTACCAGGAGTGGATTAAAAAATGGCAGCTGGGGTGAGACATAAGTTCATGAAAATTTAAACTGAAGCCAGAGGAGTGAGTGGTTGAAACACCAAGACAGAACATACTGTTGACATCCAGGATAGAAACTTATGAAACTTAACATTTAAAAGCCAGTTGGGGAAGAGAATCAGGGCTATGTAATAGGACCTTGCCTGAAAGGAAGAGAGGGGGTGCAGAGATGGGGAGGAGAGCTGAGGGGGAGAGGAAAAGGGAGAAAGAAAATGCAGGGATAGCCTGGAAGACCAGAGGAGAGTTACAATTGTCAGAAGCCAAGGGGTCTGTTTCATGAATAAGGGAAGGGAATGGCCAACTTTATTAGCCAATGTTGCCAAGTCAGGGCAAGTTTAAGATTAACTCCCTCTGAATTTTACACTGAGCAATGAAGTTCTTTGTGGCTCCGGTAAAATTCATCAATTTTAGGCATTATGGGTGAAACTGCATTTACCAGGAAACTCAGGGCACAGGAAGCCTTTGTCAGGCTAGTCTAACAGTCTCCTAACAATTTTTTTTTTACTACAAATAAAAGGATCAGAAAGGTGTCAGCCCCTAGAGAAAAGATATATTCCAAACAGAAATGTTACAAGTTAATTAATAGTTCAAGAGTGTGGGGATGATATTGCACTGGGGTGAGATCTTGATAAGGGTGTAAAGAGCTGGTCAAGATTGGTGTTTGATACAGTGCAGTATATATACAAACACAGAGAACAGCCTTTCGATGGGTAGATGACCATTTCTGTTTTTAGTGACAAGAAAGAAAACAATGATATAACTTAGAGGTATGTTGGAGGAGGGTCTAACGCATTGTTCCTTGGAGGCTGATTTCAGTGCTAGAGATCTGGTTACTGCCTTTTCTGAGGCACTCTGATTGGTTAATAAAAGTTACTGAGGGCCAATTAGCTGGGCATAAAGAGTATAGGAAGGTGAAACTTCCTGAGACCAAGAAGGAACCCTAGGTTTTACACAAAAGAAGTTCCCCGCCAGGTTGTTGGAGCAGATTAAGTCTGCATGTGAGCTCTGTGTGCCCTGAAGGTATAACAAACAACATGGCTGGCTGGGATTAGGTGGTCTGGGATTAATCTCAGTGAACTAGTTGGGAGTCTGCCCAGCCAAGGGCTAAGCATTGAAACATTAAAAGGTCTTGATGTATTAAATTATTGGAAAAAGGGCTGCAGTAGCCTATAGGCCGTCAGCCAAAGTAATCCAGGCCTACCGGCCTCCCACCAAAACCCCAGTGGCTGCCCCTCTAGGCTGCTAGCAATTCTACTGGTCTAATATAACAGTTTATTAAGTACCTGCCAGCTGCCCCACCAGACCACACTGCCAGGCCCCTACTCCAGGGCTACAGGCCTCCAAGGCGAGTCAGGCCTGCTGCTCTCCCGCCAGACCACCAGTTGCTCCACTGGCCTAACATTACAATTCAGTTACTAATAAATATCAGTTAACAAGGTTGGAGTTTCTGAGGTAAGCTGGAAATCATAATGCAAATACACACCAGGTTGTGACTCCAAGGAAACCAATTATACTGACACCTTTTCTCTTGGTCTTCCATGCACCAGAACTCTTAGAATCTTAAACTGCTTAAGTTTCTCAAAATTTTAGTTCTGGAACCATCAAAGCCCAAGCCAAGAGTCCTGAAGATAACAGCAAATTGTGTTATTTGTGAATATGGCTCCTATGAAGACAGTGGGGAAACAATCTGTCCATGTTTTTACATACTGACATTGGGCTTTTCGTACCTGCATCTCTATGAACATCACCTGGGTGTTCTATAATCTAACTCAATTCTGATACTGTCTACCAGGAGCCAGCCTAGGTCTCAGGATTAAGATCTCAGTCCTACAAGACTGGTACCTCAAATGCCCAGTGCAAGTCAGGGCTTCTGCTACTTTGTTCTAGCTATTTATGAACTGAACTCTCACAAACCTCTCCCCCTACAGTGTAAATAGTGCGCTCACAGAACTCAGGAATTCACACTCAAAAGGAATAGCCTGATGGAAGACATGCACAGGGCAAGGTACTAGGGTGAGACAGCAACCTTCCATGCACTCTTTGCAATTCCATCCAAAGCCCCTTCCTGCACTCACAACCCAGAACTCATTAAGTCTTTAAAGAGCCCAATACTGTTTCATCTCCAGCTCACTTCACCCCCTTCTCTCAGGGGAAACTTCCAGAAAGGCCAATTGTAAACCCGTACACATCTAGGCTTTCTTCTAATGCTGAGACCTAGGGAGTTCTGCCTCACTTACCTCATGTGTCTGGTCAAAAGGAGCTCTGATGGGAAAAGTAAAAATTCACACAATGAACTGTGAAACCACTATATCCAAGGCAGCAGTTGTTTATTTTTAGATAACTATCACAAAGAGTTGTTATATGGTAGAATATTATGATGTAATCTTGAGAGAGGTTTTCTAAGGTAGGATTTGGAGCCTTCCACATTTATCAGATGCCCTTTCATTAGTTTTTTCCAGTTTTGCAATTCTAGATCCAAACTGTATGGCCCGTTTTGGCAGAAGGGCAGAGGCTGGGAGACCAAGTTCCATAGCTGCAAGACGTAAAATGAGCTTCTCACCAATTCCACGGGGCAAAGTCAGGTCTACCTTATCCCATACTGGCAAGGAATTTAGGAAAGACACAACATTCTCATCCAGGAAAGGAAATCTAAAATTCATTAAAAAAAAAAATTGATAGGGACTACTATTAACAACATAAAATCTGTAATGATTACACATTTTAATGGCTAAAATTTAATCATATTAAAAAGTATTTCAAAATGTGGCAATTTTATATACATTACAAAAATAATTTAAAGTCTAAATGAATTAGTTGTCTATGATATCAAGAAATAATTTTGAGTTGCTTCAGAGTATCCTTAAGGATGCCACTGGTATATTCACTAGCATGATCATGAATAACCTATCTTAAGTCTGATTTGAGCATGTCTACAGAAACTGAACTTTGAGTAATGGTCTGAATTTTTGCTGTTTTATTTCGCCACAAAATTATGGAATTTCTCTTATTGGTTTTGTTTTGTTTATATTACCATTCCATCTTTTACTGTGTACCCATATTCAGAAATGTAATTTAGCTATATTGTATTCAATGTTGTAAAAAGCATTCTTCATAAACATTTTCATCTGAGTGCAGTATTATGATAATTTCATATAAGGTCTTTGGAATTAATTACTTCATTAGACAAAGTAAATTCACTTCCTCCTTTATCTACCTGATGACAATGGATTAATTTCTTTCTTCCTTTTCCTTTTCTTCAACCCTTGACCCTTAATATTTATACTCTTTAAAAAGGAGAACAATTTATATACCATGTAGAATAGTATTAATTATGTATTTTAAAATAAAGTCTTGAGAAACAGGACAGCAATGACAATATAATGTGGACTAGCACTGGCAATATAAGAACAGTTGGGTAAAGGCAGTTATAATTCAACAGAAAGGGCAAAAGCCTGACATAAAGGTTGGAGACAACTCTTAGAGAGGGAGGTGAGCGTGTTGTGATGTCTGTTCTCATGAGGCTTCCATGACCTCCTTCTTACCTGCTGAACCCTTTTAACAAAATGCCACTTATTAGCTCTTTAAACAGTTTCACTCGTTTTTATTTTTGAGACAAGGTCTTGCTATGTAGCCCAGGCCTCGAACCCATGATTTTCTCAACTCTGCCTGCTGAATATAAACACAATACCTACCTCTATAGTTCTACTCTTCATATGATTACATCTTCTTTTGTTTTCTTTTTTCTTTTTTTGGTTTTTCAAGACAGGGTTTCTCTGAGTATCCTTGGCTGTCCTGGACTCACTTTGTAGACCAGGTTGGCCTTGAACTCACAGAGATCCACTTGCCTCTGCCTCCTGAGTGCTGGGATTAAAGACGTGTGCCACCATGCCCAGCCCGATTACATCTTCTTTATCCTTAATGTTTAACAATGTTGCAGTTACATGTGTCTTTACTATCATCAGAAGTATGTTGTAGGTAAAAAACCCAAGATTTAAAAAGCCGACATGAAAGTGCCTTGTGAAGAGATGTAAGTCTCTGTAAAGATTTTAGGTTATCAACAACAGTACTAAATCATGTTCAAAAAACATGCAATAGACTGAAATTCAGGGCTGGGCTCTCCACAGATCATGACGGTAGACATGCCTATAAAGACAAAACCAAATTCTACAACATGTGAGGGAGGAGAAAGTCATGGTGGGTTTGTGAGGCAAAATAAAATCCTTAAACTGCCTACCCTTGGAAACACGCTATCCTGTTTTAACTTTAAGAGTCTTGTTTTCATTATGGTCCTAAAGAGAACTATTCACTATTCTATCACCTTAGAACATGATTGCAAAGTTCTTATTAGCAAACAGCTGCTCCCTGGCTCCTTCAGCTTTGCTGTGGCTATGCTGATAATGTAAAGTTGGGACAATGTCAGTGCTCCTGTTTTCCATGGGACCAATCTCCAAGGAAACAGAATGTAATGTGAACATTCCTTTTGTATTTTTACTAGCAAGCACTCACTAATGAGTTACCTTGCTTCCTTCCCATGATCACCAATAACTCTGTCATCACGACCAAGGTTTCTAGAAGAAATGCGACCCAGTTCCATTTCTATTTCCTCATTTAATCCTTCTAGACCAAGAGACTGAAAGCGAACACGATGACGGGAATAACCTGCCAGCTGCTCATCTGCACCAATGCCTGTGAGAATCACCTAGAAGATGAGAGAAAGCCAGAGACATGAAAAAATGGACAAAGAAAATAAGTTCTAATTTTCTCATAAAGTCTAAAAAGTTATAGCCCTAACATTTTAGGAGGAAAACCACAAGTCAGAAAATAGCAAAAAGACATATAATATACACTATATTAGAAAATGTAGCTAAAATTACAATGTATTCTTAGAACCTTAAATGTTGAATGCTTCAGTCAAAATTAGGTTTCATGGATCCTAAGCAACAGTCCCACAGCATACCTTTGCACTACTCTTGTAGTATCTCGCAGCATCCTGGGTCATCAACCAACCGACTCCTCTGGAAGCAAACCAGATAGCGCAGCCAATGCTATCATCCAGAACTGTATCCAATGGCTGAACTAAGTGGCATATTCGAGCTCTTCTTAGTTTCTGTAGCTCATCAAGACAAATATTAATTTCAACAAAATTCCAAGTTCGAAAAGGGCTAACAGTCTGTAGTTCTTTTAGTCCTGCTTTTCCTGTGACTCGGTCTGGCACCTCAGCATCAACGGGATCCAGAGCCACAGCAGTACTCTGCGAAGACTCTTCAGAGGGGATCTCATGGTGGTTTTGCTGCTTTCTTTCTATGACTGGAACAGGTGGTCCAGTCTTTCTTTTAGTCACAAAAGCTACATTCAGAAGATCAATTGGCTCATCTAAAGGAATATGACGATCAGCAAGGGCTGCGATCACCATGGAATCAACACCTCCAGAAAACAAGATGGCAACGTTTGCTTTCTTACAAGTCTTCAAAACTTCCTTTGATGCCAGATTTTCTTCCCTAGCTAAACACAAGACACGTCTCTTGACTGAAACATTTAGGACATCAATGAACTGCTGAACTACTTTTTTTGTGTGTTCATCTGTAAGAAATATCTCAAGTGTCTCTCTTGTACCTGGCATGCTGGAACTGTTTCTATAGTGAGTTTCCATTGGAACCTGAGGCAACTTCTTATTTAAGGGGACAATAGGTTTTGAAAGGTACAGTTTGGCTTCATTTGTCACCACTGATGCAAATGTTGGCAATTCTGCTGGAGTTGGAGTCAGGTCATTAGCACATTCTTTAGCAACATTCTCCTTAGAAACACATTTCCAAGGATATAATTTTAAGATCACACATCTGGAAACAGCAGCAGAATTGAGATCAACTTGGAAAATTCCAGAGGCTGGAACTTCTTGCCACTGGTCTGTAACTCCAGCTATCTGGGCACCAACTGAAGAAAGGCAGAAACTCTTACCCAGATTACTAAAATGCCAGAGCAAGCTACGCCGGCCAAAAAAGTCCCTACCAAACCATAAGTAATGGCTAGAGGCTTGATAATATATAAATGACCAAGGACCTTGGACTTTGGAGAAGAGTGACAAAATATCAGACTCATTCTTACAGGCAGAAAGGCTATTGAACATAACCTGCGTGTCATTGTCTTCTGCGTCAACCTCTACTCCACTGAAAACTTCTCCATTCCATAAGAACACATTGCCACTTTCATCTTCAACAGGTTGGGCAGTCAAAACACCTCTCAAATGAAGAACATGACCAGAAAATAAACACTGATAGTTAACATCACATTTTAACAACTGTTTGCTACTATTGGGGCCCCGTCGTCTAAGATTGTACAGTAAATCCTCTTTTAAGTCTTTACTGAAGTGTTCAACAGAGAAGCTTACAGAACAGCAAATACCACACATGGTTATGTTGTTAGGGTCACTGTGTCTTGACTTCCGTTGTCTCTGAGTTTTGTAATGTTTGGTATTCTTTTATTAGTTCATCTAACGTATCTGTTAGGAGGGAGTGAAAAATATTGAAAAGTTCAGAAATGTTTACCTATTAATTAACGGACAAAGCAGGCCACTTCTCAACATTAAGCCATATACATAGATGCACTATACAGTTGCCAGTAGTAATTCACAATGCTTAGTGACAAACGCCGATATTTTGGTAACAGCTTCTTCTCACTGAGTACTTAGTTCAAGCACTTCGCTAAGCACTTTACATATACAATTCTTAAATTGCTCAATACCTCAGAGCAGTGGTTCTCAACCTTCCTAATGCTGCAACCCTTTAATACAATTCCTCATGTTGTGGTGACCCTGACCATAAAATTATTTCATTGCTACTTCAGAGCTGTGACTTTGCTACTGTTTAGAATCGTAATGTTAATACCTGATATGCAGGATGTCTGATATATGACCCCAAAGGGGTCTTGACCCACAGGTGAGAACTGCTGCCTTAGAGGCTCAAAGTATTCCCCCATCCCAAAATCGTATAATGATTTTTTCATTCTTTTGTCAAGCTCTTAAAAATACACTTCTATCTTATTTAGTAACTACAGCAAATACATCTTAAAGTTATAAATAAATTTTTATTTCTTGAGCCACTTCATACATGTTTACGATACATTTTAATCATCAGCTGCCAACAATTCCTTATTAGTTCAGCTCTGCAGCTTCATCAGGGCAGTCTCTTCTGGCAGTGGATAGCAGTTAATACAGAGAACCACAACTCCTACAAGTGCAGAGACATGCCTGTGGCATGCTCAATTCTAAACTGGGTATCTCTCTCACACCTCATGCACCCGGGCTCAGGGATCATAGCAACAGGGGACAGAAAAATCATCATAAGAACAAGAGCCTGGGGTGGACTGCTGCAAAACACTATCTTCCAGGCATGATAGGGTTGTTATGAATATGAACTCACAGCAGCTCTGGCTACCTACCCAAAATCAAGCTGTTCAAAATCCTGGCTCCACTCCCAGCTGAGGAGTTTTGTTTTGTTTTAAACTACAGACATCTTTGGAAGGCTATCTGGAAACATCACTGTATTAAACACACATGTGCACACACACACACTCACTCTGAGATAGGATGTAATTGGGGCACCAATACGAATCCCAACAGAAAGCCTACAAAAGGTTTTCTATAACATTCCACATATAATACTGAAAACAAAACCAAAAAGAACACTCACTTTTGCTTTCAGAAAACATTTTTGTTCGATCTTCAAGAAAGAATATATTGCTGTTCTGTTGCTGCTTATATACTTTCTGCAAAAGAAATTTAGATATCTGGATGTTACTTGCATAGTAATGCTGAACAAAATCCTATTATCACTTATTCTTGAACTTTAGGAATAATCAGAACAGTAATTTATAAAATATACAGTCACTCAACACTCTGCCAGCTAGAAATGGCTGTTTGTATAAATGTGCCATCTTTCCACTTCACTCTCAGTAACAAAGGTCACAGAGTTTATAATTCACTTACAACTGAACAATGCAAGGAGGCCTTTTCTAATTGATGAAGGTTCTTTTATAGTACCACAATGCTGTAGTTCTTTGCTGCCTCTAAACTTTAGACATTTAGTGCATTGCCAACTCTTTATAAAGATGCTGATGAGAGCGCTCCAGATAAGAACTCACGAGTCTTCACTGCTTTACTAAAGATGCTGAGGAGAGCTCTCCAGGTAAGCACCCACGAGTCTTCACTGCTTTACTAAAGATGCTGAGGAGAGCTCTCCAGGTAAGCACCCACGAGTCTTCACTGCTGTTTATGCATCATTTACTCTAGAGAGCCCCAGGTCAAGTGTCATACAGTGTTTACACATTTTACCAATTTATTCTCCAAAATGTTTGTATTAGTTTGTCTTAGCTTTAATATACCTTAGCTTCCAATATTTCACAAATGAGCATATCAGAAATGTCAAAAATGTCAGTCATTAATCTTTAAAATGCTTTAAAGAGCTCAAAATCATTTATTTAAAAATTTCACAGTAAATCTACACATGAAACAGCAGCTGGATTATGAACATATTCATAAAAAAGACATTAAACAGGCTAAGCATTTAGAATATTAAAGCTTTCTGTGGAAAAGGAAGTAATTCATTCTTTTTTGTTAAAGTATAACAGGGAAAATTTTTTTTTCAACTTTGAGATCTATTGACATACACAGAAAACCAAATGAAAAACATTGGGAAATAAAATTAGGGTGTTAGAATTTTGCAATTTTTTTTGTACATGACCTAACTTATAATTTTAATATACTGTGTTCTATTTGGATTCATATAGTAACTTACCCGATTCTTCTTCAGGTTAGAAAGTTCATCCACAATAATGTTTTGTTCTTTAATCTATCAAAAAAGAAAAACCCAAAGTGGAAGTTTTCAAAGCATGTTTACAGAGGACATTTTAACTTAAAATTAGAGATGCTTTAAATCTAGAGCCCCCTTGTTGGGGCTGTCACCGACTGCATGTCTAAATGGACACTGTACAGATGCAATGGCACTCAGTGTGAGCCCAGTAGAAAACAGCCAGAGAAGGAAAAGCTGACTTAGACTTGCCAGGGGCCAGTTACCACATAGGTCATACATTTAAGAAGAGTGAGAAACTATCTACCCAAATTAATACCTGTCATTTGATTTTACAACGTCTTGCTGTAGATTAAAAAAAAGAAATAAAATGAACGTGGGTTTCTCCCCTTTCCCAACAACCAATGGTTTTTATGATGCATGTATCAGATGACAGCCAGACATTCAGATAAAACAGATAAATGCCCTACTTGGAGTGATAAAACATCATTTTCCACCCTTGTATCATTCTTATTGCATATTAAGGACTGCATACTGTTAAACTAGGCTTGTTCCTGGTCATCAGGTGAATGTCTAACTAGGCAATAACTCTATTAAGTACTCACATACCGCTATGCATAGAATTAAAAGGCTTGCTATGGCAGTAGCCAGTTTTCTGAAAACTCACCCCCTCCCCTGTGAGTGTGCTCCTCTATGTCTCCACACCGGCAGAGGAGAGAGCTCTACTAATGAACTACAAAGCTACATAAATACATCCTCTTTGAGACTCAAGTCTGCTTGTACAGTGTTTTTATGCTCATTACAGGAATGACAGGTATACATCTCACTTTAGTTGATAACACACAATACTGTGATAGAGTGGAAATAAGGCCACTTACCCAAGATGTCGTTTAGGACACAACACAAAAAACGTAGAATTTAGGACATTTAATACCTGAAAAGACTATCCCCATACCCCATCCACTATACACGTTTAAAGATTTTGTTTAAAGATTAATGGAACAGTTCAGGCATGGGGGTGCATCCTTGATATCTTGGCTAAGATTTCTCATAGCTAAGATCTCTTCCTAATAGGAAAGAGAATAAGGGATTTAAGTAAACTCTCTCCTCAAACAGCACTGTTTGAGGCTGGCCAGAGCTACTTATAAAACCCTATCTCAAAGGAAGTGAGGGAGGGAAATGATTAATTTGCTAGGGTCCTACTTCCCCTTGTTGAGTGAAGAGATGACCAGAAGAATGCTTTCAGAATTACTCAAAGTTGAGGATATATTTTAAAGTAAAAGGCAGCTTAGGACAGGACACCGGTTAAGAAGCTTTTGCCCGGGTCATGGTGGCTGGAAGAACAGTGGCAGGTTTCTTAACTCTCGTGATGGACGTCAAGGGAGGCGCCCAGGCGTGGCTAACTGGATGAAACATAGTCACAGAGCAATAGATCTATGTTTGAAGGGATGGGGGTAGTAGTGCAAAAACCTCTGGCCCACTGTCATCTTGTTGTTTTCTGGGGATAAGCGTCTGTGCTCCCCTCCCAGCTGCTGCGTGCTGAGAATTGACGTGGGAAGCGGCTGGGCACCGCTGCGACTGCGGGGCCCGCACACCATCCCGGGACCCGGTCCGAAGGCGCTCCCCGGACATCCCACCGCACCTTGCTGCTAAGGTCCTTGTAAGCAGTGGACGTGTGGGCGGGCACCGGCGCGGCGCGCTCTTCGGAGCGCACCCCTCGGCTGGGCATCTCCTCTCACGCAGCGACGCACGAAGTGCACCAAAGCCGGGGATAAAGAGGCGGTCAGCAGGCCCGAACCAGAAGGGTAGGTTCCGCTCTGGGCACCGCCCCTTCCGGCGCCCCACCCAATGGAGTCCGCACAGTGACGCCTGCGCAGTGGCGAGCGCGCGCTGAGGAGGGGTGGAAAGGCTGACGCTAGAGTAGTTGTGCTAAAGGCTACGTTGGGCTACGGAGTCTATGAATGCTATGTGTCGACCCCTAGCGGATCCGATATAAGTACAAAACAAAACAAAACAACAACAACAACAACAACAACAACAACAAAAGACCTCACATCCAAATAA
>CAJQZJ010032315.1:2196880-2214111 GCA_907164525.1 Lophiomys imhausi | reverse complement strand
CAACAACAACAACAACAACAACAACAAAAGACCTCACATCCAAATAAACTATAGAAGAAAAATACCAGACAAGATAGGAATCTGAGGTCTGAGGCGCGGAGTTCAGACACACAGAGAAGACAGGGCTGTCCAGAGTTGGCAAGGTTTTTGGCAACTTGTGGTTAGTGTTGCCAGGTGAAATATGGCTTTACATGAATCTAAACATGAGTTTCAGATTATTTTTGTATTATCTGTTCCATGCAATATCTCAGTCAAGTCTGGAAATAGACGAGAGAAATTAAAGAATGCTTTCCAGCTTTGGCATTCTGCTGACTGGGGTATCTATAACACAGCACAGGAAGGACCTAGCTGCGGAGAAAGAGGGCAGCAGAGACTAACTCGTGGAATTTCTTTTTGCTAAGACATGGATAATTTCATAAACTAGAAACCCTCACAAATTATGGTCTCTTGTACAGTAAATGACTAATCAGTACTGTGCCTAATGCAGACTTTGGTATTTCCTTATTGATATAATTCTTGAGTATCCTTTGATTTGGTTTTGATATCTCTTATCCTTTACAGAGTTGACTAAAAGTTTTGACATGTGTTGGAAATGCACAGGTGAACTGGAAATGGAGACAATCCATATGGCTAAAGGTTTGTACATCATGAGTTAAGCCCATGTGTGCCTGTTCTTATGCTTGGAGTAAATCTCAAATGGATATAGAACTAAATGCACATTTAATTTTTTTCTGTCTCATCTATATTTTATTAAACTTTTATTTCGTTTCTGATTTGCACATCCCAGCTAAACTATTTCACACTGGAAGGATTGATGGTAGGGACTTTAGTTTCTAGGCTAACCATGTAGTGATATCTGCACGATGACAGATAACTAGTTCCTTTTAGAAGAGATATGGTAGATAATCCAGTTGTCAACCTCTTTGTGCCATTAGAGGAAAACAATTCCTCCAGCTCTGGACTGGTTAGTTCGGTGTGTTTCTATGTTTACTTTCAACCTGAGACTGAACTTGTGAACTGAGGCACTCTGTGGGTCTGTGTGTCTAACTGTTAGAATACACATTACATCTCACTGTGTGAATGTCAAATAATTTTCTACTTTGGAGCATATTAATAATCATTATTCATTGGTTTCTTATTAACTAAATTCATCCTTAGACATATTTTTAATGTTTATTTATTACTTCAGGTTACATCTCCATCACAGTGCCCTCTTTCCACCCCTCCCATTCCCATCCTCCCATCCTCTATCCCCTATCCCTTCCATCCCACTCCTCTGGAGTGAAGTGTCCCTATATATCAGTTCCCTGCCCCAGTTCAGCAGTCATATGAGGGCCAAGAGCTTCCTCATACACTGGAGGCCTACAAGGCAGCACGACTAGGGAAATGTGTCTCATTGACAGGTAACAAAGTCTATCTTCCTGTTCCCTTTGGTGCATTGGTTGTAGTATAGTTATCCTGTACTATATGGCTAAAATCCGATTATAAGTGAATAGATGCCATGTGCATCCTTCTGAGTCTGGGTTAGCTCACTCGGGATGAGCTTCTCCAGTTCCATCCATTTGGCTGAAAATTGCATAATTTCATTGTTTCTGATAGCTGAGTAATATTCCATTGTGTAGATATACCAGTTTTTTTTTTTATCCATTCCTCCATTGAGGGACATCTGGGTTGTTTCCAGTTTCTAGCTATTACAAATAAAGCTGCTATTAACATAGATGAGGAAACGTCCTTGTGCTTTGGTGAGGAATCATTTGGATGTATACCCATAAGTGGTATGGCTGGGTCCCAAGGCAGAGCTATTCCAAGTTTTCTAAGATATCACCAGACTGATTTCCACAGTGGTTGCACAAGCCTGCACTCCCACCAGCAATGGAGGAGTGTTCCCCTTTCTCCACAACCTTGCCAGCATGTGCTGTCATTTGAGTTTTTGATCTTAGCCATTCTGACAGGTGTGAGATGGAATCTGAGAGTTGTCTTGAGTTGAATTTCTCTGATGATTAAGGATGCTGAGCATTTCTTCAAGTGTCTCTCAGCCATTAGGGATTCCTCCTTTGTGAATTCTCTGTTTAGCTCTGTTCCCCATTTTTGATTGGATTATTTGGTTTCTTGGCATTTAATTTCTTTAGTTCTTTGTACATTTTGGATATTAGCCCTCTGCCTTAAACATACTTTTGCATGTGTATACTGACCATGGTCACGCTCCATCTCCCTATAGTCCTGTCTACCCACTCTTCTCCCCACAGATCTCTCTCACATTCAAAGGGTTATTTTGAAGATCAAAAACCAATATCTGTACAGTGTTTTGCATTAGTATCAGGTGCATACTAAGATCTATAGAAGTGTGTAAAACAGCAAATCAGAAATTACCCCAGAAGGGTTTGATAAGACAGAAAGATCCTGGGCTGTGGATTGCCTTGGTTTATTTCATATTAAAGGTACGTTTTCTCTTCCAGTAAGCTTCAACATGGCTACAGTGTCCATAGCTAATGATTCACAAATATATGGAGGCACTTTTGGTTGCCATAATGATCGGTGACCTTTAATTAATTCAGATAAGATTTAGTAAGATAAAGTGGGAGCTAACTTGTCAGGTGACAGACTGAACCACACACAGGTCTTTTTTTTTTTTTTTGGTTTTTCAAGACAGGGTTTCTCTGTGTAGCCCTGGCTGTCCTGGACTCACTTTGTAGACCAGGCTGGCCTTGAACTTGCAAAGATCTGCCTGCCTCTGCCTCCCAAGTGCTGGGATTAAAGGCGTGTGCCAGCATACCCGGCTCACAGACCATTCTCAAGAAGTAGAACTAGGACTGGAGAGATGGCTCAGTGATTAAGAGCACTGACGGACTGCTCTTCCAAAGGACCTGGGTTCAAATCCCAGCACACATATGGCAGTTCACAGCTATCTGTAATTGCCAGGTGGGGTCCATGACAGTCAAGGATACACAGAGAAATCCTGTCTGGAAAAATCTTTTAAAAAAGTAGAACTAGCAGACCACAAGACAATCTCAGTAAGGAGATAGTGCTGGACACTGTACAGGGCAGGATTTGGGCAGACATAGGCTTAAGAAGGTGAAATCATGGAACAGGTAATACACAGGTGAAGGCATATTTTAAACTATCTATTAATAACTCTAAACACCTTCCAACCCACCAACCCAAGGCATAGGAGAAAGGATACTATTATAGGCAGAAGATGAAGAAGTTCTCAGGAGCAGGTCCTTGGGGCAACTAGTCAGCAGTTCAACCAAATCAGTATACACGGGAACAGATGCAGTCCACAACAGGAATACAGCAAACAGCAGCAACAAGAATGCAGCTTATCAGGAGCATCAACAAGGACAGCTTTTGCAGCCCCAAATGGGGCAACCTGAGTTAAGCCCAACGTGGGTTGCAATCTTCAGCAAGTCTTAGCAGCAGCAAACTTTGGCAAAGAGTTGTCTGGAGTCTTTTGAAGTGAAGCAATGGTGAGCACTGATGAGAAGCAATGCCACACAAAAAGCCCCTCTGGGTTTCCAGGGCCTCTTTTTTATACCTGGGCAAGGATACCTTCCAATTTGCCAACTTCATGCCCTCCACACAATGTACTTCCTGTTGACTAAGATCATGAGCTCTCCACAGAGTCTGTCCATCAAAGGATATATGCTCCCCACATGTGACAGTTTTTCGTCTGGCAAAACATCATGTGCCATGCTGTTTCATAAGGATGTTTTGGGTGCCTCTTTTCATGAGTCTGTTTTTCAGTGGTGTACAAGGCATTCCCACATCCCACACTTGAGACCAAAACAAAAACACATTCATTTAACATAACCTTGCTTCCAAAGAAATCCAAATTTCCATCACACACAGGGTTAAGAATTCTCTCAGAAGGTAACTGACCCTAAGAAGTGACCTGTTGTGTACCAGAGTAACTCCGGATCTGTGAAAGGGACTACTGGGTTCTTATCAGAGGGATTAGGGGGAGGGTACAGGGACTTTGTCCTAGAAGCAAAGCATTTCAGTTTTCCCCTTGAAAAGGGAGAAATGTGCAAGTCCTTTGTTAGCAATGGCTATATCTTTTCTAGTTGAGGTAATATTAGTTGGGAAGCCTTGCTTCAGTAGTGGAGTGTGAAGATCAAGTACCCCACTTCTTGCTGCCATTATTTCTTAAGGTTGTCATGCAGAAGGGTTGAGGATGAAGTGAATGAATTCAGATATGAAACTTTAAACTGCCCTCACTCTCAATCAGGGTCATGACAGAGTCCTCCCCACATTTCACCCTGAGTGCCTCATGCCTTGCCCTTATCTCCACTCTGCTCTCCTGCCAGGATAATTTGACGATTTAATTGTTGGTGATTCTGTCTGACAATCTGGTGGTCAGCATCATGTGTGAATAGTATCAGTGTGAGATATGTAAGCTGCCAGTGCCTGATGTACCTCAGCATGCCTGAGAGCCACAAAAAGATCTATTAAAGCTAGCTTGTTTTAGATTAACATTATAGCACTACCACTGTCTACCTAGTTACCCAAAGATAAAAGCAATGTTTCACTTGTTTAGGTCTGTGTGATGGAAATAGACTCAATCATCTCTACAAGTTGGCTCACACTATGTGGCGTGGCGGTCAGTGAAAATGGCTATGAATGAAATGTTTACTATTAGAGGAGTTGCAAATAACCAAGTAGGCATTTTGATGCCTTTAGAGCATGTAAAAATGTGTTCTCCCAAGGGAATCTCCCAGGGGATGAAGTCTAAATGATACATGTAATATGTCTTTACAAATTCAAGTGCTGTTTTTCTTTATAGAACGTCTCATTCTAAGGCAGAATTCTTTATAGATAAGACT
Organism: Lophiomys imhausi; assembly: GCA_907164525.1. Classification (NCBI taxonomy): domain Eukaryota; kingdom Metazoa; phylum Chordata; class Mammalia; order Rodentia; family Muridae; genus Lophiomys; species Lophiomys imhausi. The sequence continues at coordinate 2,209,288 of CAJQZJ010032315.1, read as the reverse complement.
AATTTTAGACTAGTTCTGATTGTAATAATTAACTTTTATCAAATCATTAATCAAAATGTATTTAAAACCAATTACACTACTGCGTTGGGGTCTTATTTTTTTTTCTTTGTGAAGCAACGAGGTAGGAAAATTGTACTGTGTTGGTACAATGTAAGCAAGCAAGCTACCTTAGTTTGTCTGTGTTTGCCTGTGCATTCTGTTTGATTTTGAAAAATATTGCTCTGTATTAGCTGTTAGCTTGACTTAGTAAAGCAAAACAAAACAGCATATGACTATGTACTTGAGTTCCAAAGGGTTCTATAGCAGAAGCACAGTAAACAAGGCTAAGATTGACGTCTGTGTGACCAAAGCTGTACTTCTTAGTGCTAGCTTCATGTTCTTACTGTAGGTGTGGCTGCCACTGTGCTTGAGGTTATGCTGCTGAGGCCTCCTGGAAAAACAGTGATAGGATGACTTTTGCAGGAGCAGTATCTACAGGGATCAGTCAAAGTGGGAGGGAAAATGATAGGCAGCTAGAACATGGGAAACTTTGAGAAATGGAACATATATTATTATGCCACTGGCACTAATATTTAAGCTAGTTGTAATTTTACTTGCAGTCAAATGAACAACTGAGCTGAGAACAACTATATAGAATCTATAGTGGTTGACACCAGTAACAGTTTTTTTTTAATTTAAGGTGTATCTTCCCCCCAACATCTCCCCCTTTTAGTCCAATAAAAAGCTCTTTTTCTTATAACAATAAATACAATACAAAACAATAAGAACAATTAAGTAACATTTATGAAAGTTATAAGACTTAACATACATTCCCAATGTCCAGTCCATATGTATTTGGCAAATAATATAATATTGTATTGTCTATCTATCTTGATGAGTTTAAAGTTCTATTCCTAACTCAGTTTCCATCCTAACTTGTATTACCAACTTAAAAACATCTTCTTAGACCTAGAACATCCTTTTAATTCCTAAACAACTTAAAACTTAACTATGAGACTATAACCATCTAGTCTTCAACTGCATCAGAGACCTGAGAAGGAGAAACATATCTGAATAAACAGGAGCTGGGTTTTAAACGAAAAGGTATATGGTAAAGAGTTTAGTTCAGCTAGGCTTGGGGGTGCCCAGCTTTAATCCCAGCACTCAAGAGGAAGAAGCAGGAGGATCTCTGTGAGTTCGAGGCTAGTCTCATCTACATAGAGAGTCCAGGAGAGCCAGGGCTCTGTTACACAGAGAAATACTATCTTGAAAAACAAAAGCAAAGCAAAACAAGAGTTTAATTCAGTTATTTAAAGAAACTTTTATCTGTACTTATTTCCTCCTCCAAACTTGTACAGAAATCTAAGGAAATTTATCTAGATTGAGTAGGGGAAAAGAAAATGGGGATCAATAAAGTATGCCCTCTACCTACTTTTTTTTTTCTTTTGCTTGAAGGGTTGGAGTCTTGTTATGTCTTGGCCAAGAACCCACTATATGGCCCAAGCTGGACTTGAAATGGAGATCTTCCTGCCATAGCCTCCCAAGTTCTGGAATTACCAGTATGTGGTACCACACCCAAGGAGATAAGGTACTTAAAAAAAAAAAAGAACAGAAAATGAAATCAGTTTACTTTCGTATGAGTGTGAACTAGGTCAAACATGAGATTATCAGTACTTGTCTTTCTGTGCTAGGCTTATTTCACGTAACATTGTATCTTACAGTTCCATCCATATCACAAATAACAATCTCTTTTTCTTCTTTTAATTTTGTTCTTCTTAATGGTTGAAGAATATTATGCAGATTTATGTGCCATACTTTCTTTATTCATTCATCAGATAATAAATAATAGTTATGTTTGTCATTATGAATAGTGCTACAATAAAGAAATGTAAATGCCTCCTCAGCATCCTCTTTTCCATTTGTTTGGATATATATCTAGTAATAGCATAGCTGGGGTCACATAGTAGTTCTGGTTTTAGTTTTTGAGGAACCTCCCTACTATCTGTAGTAAACTTAATTAAATTTACACTTCTAGTGTGCAATGCTCCATTTTATCAATGTCCTTGCCAGCATTTGTTTTCTTTTTCCTTTGATAGTAGTCATTCTTGCTGGAGTGAGACAGGGTCTCTCTGTGATTGGATATGCAGTTCCCTGGTGACTGGAGATATTGATCTTGATTTTTACCCCTCCTGGACATTTGCATGGCTTCTTTTGAGAAACATCAACTTAAGTGTATTGTCCATTTTTTGTTTTGTTTTGTTTTCCGAGACAGGGTTTCTCTGTGTAGCAGTAAGGGCTGTCCTGGACTCACTTTGTAGACCAGGCTGAGATCCACCTGCCTCTGCCTCCCAAGTGCTGGGATTAAAGGCATGAGCCACCACGCCTGGCCATGTATTGTCTATTTTAAAATTGGATTATTTGGGATTTTGCCACCAAATTTGTTGAGATCTTTATATGGTCTAGATGCTAGTCCTTTGTCAGATATATAGTTTGCAAATACTTCCTCCCATTCTGAAGTAGTCTCTTCCCTCTGATGGTTTTGTGTGTGTGTGTGTGTGTGTGTGTGTGTGTGTGTGTGTGTGTGTGTATTTCCATACAACTTTTAGGATCATTTCTTTCTACTTTGGAAACAATGTCTTTAATATTTTGATAAGGATTTCATTTAATCTGTAGGTTGTTTTAGGCTCTATGGACATTTGGACATTTTAACAATATTACTTGAGCACAGGTGTCTTTCCATTTTTCCTGTCTTCTTTAATTTCTTTCACCAATGTTTTTAAGTTTTTATTGTATAGAACATTCACTTCTGTTAAATTTGTTCCTAGATAGTTAATGTTTAGTACAGTGTAGCTACTGTAAATGAGATTACTTTATTGATTTTTCAGATAAATCGATACTGGTTTATGACAGCACTACTGATTTTTATTAGTTAGCTTTGTGTTAAAAAACTTTGCTGAATTCATTTACTCTGAGAGTTTTTGGTGGTATCTTCAGGGTTTTAATGCAACATGTTATCATTTGCAAACATCATCAGTGTGACTTCCTCCTTTCCAATTTGAGTGTCCTTCATTTCCTCCTTTTACCTAAGAGCTCTGGCTTGGATTTCCAGTACCATGTCCTGTGACACATTTCAGAGAATATAGCTCTAAACATTTGCACATATTACATGCAAATTTAATATGTTGAGGCCCATTCATTCTTTCTATGGCCATTATTTCCAAGAGTTTTGTTTTTTTTTTGTTTTGTTTTTTATCATAAAGTGGCATTGGGTTATATTTCAGTTATTTGTTATCCTGTGTTCACATGCTATACAAGCGGTTCCATATTAAGCTACATCTCTAGCTGAGTGTGTTATCAAATGCATTTTCTGCATCTATTGAGATGATCATATTATTTTTGTGCTTTGTTCTGTTGATTTGCATAGTAATTTTATCTGTTTGTTTAAGGTGAATGATCCTGGCATCCCTAGGATGGCCTCTTTTAAATGAGGATGTTTTTAAATGTGCTATCAAATTTGGTTTGATATATTATATTGTTAGGGAGTTTTGTATCTGCATTGATTAAGGATCTAGCCTGCAGCTTTCTTTGCTGTTGTGTGTTGTTTTGGTATCAGTGTAATTCTGTCCTTGTAGAATGAGTTTGGGAGAATAATTCCTTGTCTTTGGGTTCTTTGAAATAATTTAAGTATCGGATTACTGTCTTCTTCTGAAGATTCCATTGGAATATGGGATATTTTTCTGAGACAGAAATGACTCCCATATAGTATAGAACATAGTGATAATTTTAATTAGAAAATGAGGAGTCCCACTCCTCAAAGAGCCATGAGTTATGCTACTGTGGCAAGTGGGAAATCTTCAATGCTCAGGTGATCCTGAGTGCCTGGCTTTTGAAGGTGTGGTGATGTGTTCTCTATCATCTCTACCCTCACCCCTTGCAAGAAGAATGTGAACAGTTTTTTCTTTCTACATAAGATAGCTTGGCAAATGGGACACTGACATATTTTTCAGTTCTTCTAAAATGTCTAGACTATTGCACAAGCATCCCAATCTCCCAGCCATATGGTACTCAGAGCCCTGCATGCCTAGGCCTATTCTTACGCATACTGGGAAGAGTGGGTTAAGAAGTAAGAACAGCTCTCTGGGCAGTCAGCAGTGGACAATGCCAAGTCATAAGATTATATTTTCTCAAGAAGCCAAAACACATAGAAGAGAGCAAAGAGGGCAAAAAGGAGAAGAAAAAACATCAGCAAAACTTTTATCTCCTCTTTTTTCTTTCCTACCAAATGGGGATTTAACGCCTTATTTGTTTATTTGCAAAATAGAAACAAAATAGTCTTCCCCAGGGATAAGCCTCCTAAGTGATTATTTGAGTTACTTGATACAAAGTGGTCAACCATAAAACCATATACATATGAGAAACACTAAAAAGACTAAGAAAGTTGTATTTATACATTTATATGTGTGTATGCAACAATAGTAATGAAAGAAAAAGAGGCAATGGATTTGAGAGGAAACAAGTTAGTGTGAAAGGGTTAGACAGAGGAAAGAGAATGAGAAAATGATATAATTTCATTCTAACTTAAAAATTCAAATAATTTAAGAGACTGAAAAAGAGAATAATGAGTCATAACTAATTAGGAACTGAAGTTAGAGGAGATAAAAATTGAAACTGTGGAAAAAATAGAATCAGAGAGAAGCAAATAAAAGAAAAACTTGAGTTCTTAGAAAACATTAATTTTTCTTACTAAGGGAAAGGAGGGGCAGTAAATGTTATAAGTTTAGGAATAAGGGAGGCTAAACACACAGAAAAGATTGGACAGAAACTTTTTAAAAATTTAAAACACTTATATTTATTAATACTTAACAAACGCCCATAAAACAACTATATACTATAACCTAATACCTATAAACACCTAATATCTAAGAACACCTAACCATCCCTATTTTAAAATTTAAAGGATATTAATATTAATATAATTAATATAATTAATATAATTAATATTAATATACTTAGTGTGGGAAAACTTGATTTTAGCAGTCTGGTTACAGTAGTCACAGCAGTCAGTCCTTTCCAAGCTTAGCATCCGTTGGGCCTAACTTTGCCACTTCATATGGTCATTTTATTTCAACTGCTAGATTGTGGCTAGCTTATGAGGCCAGCCTGTTTTAACCACTAACCTTGAGGTCAGCTTCTTCTATCAGCTGAGAATAACTTCTATCATCCCCTCAGCGTGTGTGTGCTTCATGGCCTAGTGTTTCTTACTGTGGCCTATGAACTCCACCCGCTTTGCTCAATCTTCAGGCACTCTCAGGCCCCTGGATGGATGCCTTTAGTGTCCAGTTTTTAAGAACTCTCTCTCAGCAGGTTCTATACCATGCCTTCTTTGCCAGCCTTCTTAGGCTGGTTTACAAGATTTGCCTCAGGCTATTGCCACCTAGAGGCTGACGAATGGCATAGTTTGCTTCATTTCTCCAATGTGTGTTGCCTTCTCCATCCATGGAGTCAAGAGAGGAAAGAAAACTTAAGTGACAATGTTATATACAATTTAGTTTTGTACAATTTAAAATTGGAAAAATCTTAAAACCAAAACCCTGTATTTGAAAAATTATAAATGAAAAAAATGACTCAAGAGGATGTAGTAAACAGATAAAATGAATAAATACAGAAAAATTGAAATGATAATTAGAGACATTATATTTAAAAGACACTAACCTGAATCATTTTTGTTTTACTATTAACTTCTTTCTAACTTACAAAGAGTGAATATTTTCTGTATTTAAACTAGCTCAATTCACAGAAAATTATGAAAAATTATGGAAAAACTAATTTATGAACCCTGGATGGTTTTCATACCAAAAAGTGCTTTGAATGAGAATGGCCTCATAAGCTTATCTGTTTGAATACTTGGTCCTCAATTGGTGGAACTGTTTGGGAAGGATTAGCAGGTGTGGCCTCACTGCAGGAGGTGTGTCATTGGGGGTGGGGTTTGAGATTTCAAAAGCTCACACCATTCCAAGTTAGCACTCTTTCTGCCTAGTATCCTTGGATCAGTATGTAGCTCTCAGCTACTGTTACAGTGCCATGACAGCTTGCCAGCATGCTTCCTGCCATGATGCTCATGTACACTAACCCTCTGTAACTGTGCCCCAAGAAACGTTTTCTTTTCTTTTTTAATGTTTGGTTTTTTGGTTTTTTAAGGCAGGGTTTCTCTGTGTATCCTTGGCTGTCCTGGACTCACTCTGCAGACCAGGTTGGCCTTGAACTCACAGAGATCCACCTGCCTCTGCCTCCCGAGTGCTGGGATTAAAGGCATGTGCCACTATGCCTAGCCATTACAGACATCTGTGAACTGCCATGTGGTGCTGGGATTTGAACCAGGGTCCTTTGAAAGAACAGCCAGTGCTCTTAACTGCTGAGCCATCTCTTCAGACCCCACATTTTCTTTTATAAATTGCCTTTGCTATAGGATTTTATCATGGCACTAGAAAAGTAACTAAAAACTTCTCCAAATATTTAAGTAAAACATTATTATCTTGACTTCATTATCATACTGACTGGAGACTATAACAAAGCAGAATTTGTTCCAAGGCAAAAGGATGCATTTCCTTGATGATCTAAGTGACAAATCAATAAATCCACATTTTATGTAATATTTATTTAATACAAAATGTATTTTCTATTTAATAGAAATAATAGAATTTATTTAATAGAAAAAGTTTCCAGGGACTGAAAGCAATTAATGTTACTCATTGAATAAATTTGCATCCAAAAATAATTAACTGGGTAAAGTACAGTTACTCTGAATGTACAGAGTACATTTATGAATTCATGAATATATTTATAATAAAAAGTTAAAATAAAACTGCTGTTTAGTAACAGATGAGTTACATAATCATAAAACAATGTCAGTTGATATAAAAAAATCTGGTTTTGTAAGGAAAGAATATAATGGCATATTAATATAGTATAATTCTATTTTAAACATTAAATAAATTTTAAGAAATATGATTACATTGGTAACTTTCTTTTTTTTAAAACATTTATTTATTTATTTTTTATGTATACAGTATTTGCTCTACATATATGCCAGGCAGATCTCAATGTAGATGGCTATGAGCCACCATGTGGTTGCTGGGAATTGAACTCAGGACCTTGGGAAGAACAGCCAGTGCTCTTAACCTCTGAGCCATCTCTCCAGCCCGGTAACTTTCTTATAATGATGTCAATGTGCATACTTAGTATTAAAATCACAGTTGATGTTAATATTACAGTTTATAATAGGATTTAGCAACTTTTTACATGAATCAACTATGCTGTTTCAAGTTTTAAAAATGAAGGAAACATAGGCAAATATGGTGGCATACGCTAGTAGCCTTGTCTCTGCAGAAACTAAGACATGAAGTTAGTACGTTTAAATAAACATGCCCAAATGGAAGTGTCATACTGAAACTGTCACCGTAGATTATTGAATATAAGAGAAGTTGGATGAAAGGCGCCTTTCAGACCGTAAATTATTGAATATAAGAGAAGTTGGATGAAAGGCTCTTTTCAGACCGTAAATTATTGAATATAAGAGAAGTTGGATGAAAGGCGCCTTTCAGTTAGAACTCAAGGATGTTTCCTAGACACTGAAGTGATGATACCTGTGTCCCACAGCCACTATTGGCTAGAAAAATGCATGACACCTATTCTTAGGTCTTCAAACATTTGTTGAATCCAACTGAATTCAATTTTCAGACATTGAGAACCATTCCAGAAGTTTGCTCGTGGAACCTTCTCCTGATAAAACATCAGTGAGCACTCGTCTTGTACCCTGCGTCATCTCTGTACCAATAAGCTAGATGACCTTGGACAAATCATTAATTTGGAGGCACTGCATTGTCAGCACTGAGAGAACATAAGTTCTTTTTTTGTTTGTTTGGTTTTTTTTTTTTTTTTTGGTCTTTTGAGATGGGATTTCTCTGTGTAGCCTTGGCTGTCCTAGAACTCGCTCTGTAGACCAGGCTGGCCTCAAAATCAGACATCGACCTCCTTCTGCCTCCCAAGTGCTGAGACTAAAGAAAGGCATGTGCCACCACATCTGAATCATTCTACTTTTAAAAACATGAGATAAAGAATTTGCAAAGATTTGAAATGTTATCTAACTAATAAAAATCTTACTAGACATTATCGGTTTGAAAAAGATCTAGTGTACAAATGGGTAAGGTGACTCAGCACTGTAAAGCAAAGGAGGGCTCCAAGACCTGCCCTCCCAACGAGAGGAGCTACCGTAGTTAATGGTTGCTGGAGGAGGAGAGTTTCCTTCACTGCTATCCTGTTAGCAAGTGACCCACAGTCCAGAAAATGATCCCCTCCTGTGCCCCTGTAAACATCGCTGGTGAACTCAGTGGGTCATAAAACAAAGAGAGTGAAAGAGGAGGGAGACTTCTTGGGCAGAAAGAAGAAAAGGAAGTTTGTTTGGAGCGAGAGGGGGATGACAGATAGTAATGGTGATGAAAACAACCCAAGTACATTATATACATGTGTGAAATTGTCAAAGAAAAATAAGTAATAAATTAAAATGTAAATAAACGACTCCCAAAATGAGAATAATCACTATCCCATAAGGAGGCTCCCTGCCCTGCTTTAGCCTGGAGAGGACCCTGCTCCCCTCCATTGATTGACAGCATCCAAAGAGGACCCTGTCCCCTTTGGCTGATGGATGAGATCTTAAGGCTCTGATACAGGCCACTGATCTGTTTGAGACTCTCAGTTTTTAAAAAGAGACAAGGATTCTACTTACATGTACTGTAGGCCAGAAGCTGAACTTGCTGGGCCGGGGTAAAAGGAGGCTGCGGAGAGGAGACTGGGCTGAGAGGAGCACGGCAGCCTCTGATGGATACAGTGAGGAAGGTCAGAATGCAGTAGTGTGATGCTCAACTGTAGCCTACTCCACTTAGTGAGAGTTATGCTCAATTGTAGGTACTCAGTTTCCACCTGCCCATCTCTCCTGCAGAATCAAGAATGGAAACACTAGAAGACAATTTATAGCCCTAAACATCTATAAGACAAAGATGAAAGAGCAAGTCTGTGACTTTTAGCCTTAAATTAGGAAAGAAAAATAAACTAGAGAATGCCGAAGGCAGAAAATAATACAGGTAAAGGTAGAAAGCAAGCAGAGAAACAATAGTTGATTCTTTGAGCAGCTCTACCGAGTTGATGCATGCCCAGCCAGGCCATTCAGGGAAGGGAAGAAAGCAGAGCCAGAATGCACACAAGTGAAGCCACTACAGATTTGGACTGCTCTTGATGCGCTCACACTTTAAACCCTTGTATTAGAACAGGAATCCTTCAAGATTACTGTTTTGTTGTTGTTGTTGTTTTGCACACATACAAAGACGCATTCTCTCACACATTTTGCCTAGTTTCTAGAAATCTTGTCAAACAACAAATGACAAGTGCTGATGTTGCTGGCACCGCTTTTTAGTTTCCCTCGGACATTGTGGCTCACAGCTCTCTGGAGTATATACAGTCAGCAATATTCTGACAACATTTACACTTACTTCCACATTAGAAACAGGATTGAGATATATATATATATTTCTATTTTTCAAAAAAGCAAATAAGGTTTTAATGTCCAGTAAGATTTTATATAAATACGTTTATATGTACTATATATTTTATATATTTATATATATTATATTTAATATATAAACATGATATATATTTATTTAAAATTTTATATATATGTGTGATTTAATATATATATTTACATATCCCCAATCCTGGGCATATATTTATATCAAGGAGAATGATGATTGTGGTTTCTTTAATTTCTCTGTCTACTAGCTAATAGTTTAAAATAATGATGAAGTCATGTTTAAGGGATGAATATATGTAGTTTATCTTTCTTGTTTATAAAACCATGAGCCACATATTTAATGGCTCTAGTGACTGAATGTAAAAGGCGACTAGACCAAGATAAAGTGAAGTTAAACAATATGGTTCACTTCAGCTAATCTGTTCAAAACATTGTTGCTTCATCATGTACTCCATATAAAAACCACCTGTGCTTTCTTCATGTAAAAGTGTTTTACATGTTTTAATCCTGTCTCCAAAACCCATTATGCATTTTATACTTCTATCTAGCATATCCCAATTCAGATTTGATACATGTAAGGGTCTCAATTGCCACATGTTTCAGTGCTGGTTGTGCAGTTGTAGGCATCTAGACTTAATAAAATAACACAAAAGCGTGTCTGCCCTTGCTGTGTGAAATCTGTCATCACAGCCAAACAACACAGGAAGTAGTCTGCGAGTAAGCACACCAATGAGATCGAATGTCGTCAGCCTTGTTCTGTCAGGGAGGGAACTGGATACCACGGCCCACCAGAAAGCTTTCCTATTAATGGTGGGCTTCTGTTGGAGTGTTTTGCGAAAACAGGACACTTGACATAGTATGTGCTGTTCAGATTTTATATGCATCACATTCTGTAAAAGTTTAGAAGGAGAAACTATTTGGAGAATATGGAAAATGGAAGGAAAAAAGGAAAGGAAAAGAATGAAGAGAGGGAGGGAAGAGTGGAGGGGTAAAGTGAGGAGGGTGGAAAGAAGAGGGGAGAGAGGAAGGAAGGAGAGCAAACAGAGAATGGTGACATCCCGGAAATGTCAGTGCTTCTTCGGTCAGTAGGTAAGCTCTTACGGTGTTACGTAAGCATTCAAACAGGTTCAGCTATTGAATGCAATGCTAATTTAAGCTACAAAGTACATTGTTAAAGCAGATTGTGTTCCAAGAACCCCTTAGACTGTGGACTTATTTACATGCGGCACAGGTCTAGCAGACCTTGGCTTTGTGATCCCAGCCCCGTGGGCTATAAAGTTCATATCATCATGTGGATGGCTAGAAAGTCCCACAGTCTGCTCCCCGAATGTCTCTGTAGAACTGAAAAGAATGTGACATCAATGTGAATATAATTCAACTCACATGTTTTAAAAATTTAAGTGGAGCCTTTTTGCATGTTAAGAGATACTCTTTGTTGAAGTCTGCCTGTGTGTGTTAAATATTTATTTTATGTACACACACACACACACACACACACACACACACACACACACACACACAAGAAGTCCAGAAGAGAAAGTCAGACCTGGAGCTTCAGTTACAGGTAGTTGTGAACTACCCAAAGTGGGCTCTGGGAACTAAACTTGAGTCCTCTGCAGGAGCAGTGCATGCTATTAAACCTTGAGTCATCAAGCCCTTTGTGTATGTGTGTGTTTTGAGACACAGTTTTATCATATAGCCCTGGCTCCTGGCTGGCCTGCTGCTCACTATACCTGAGGCTGGCTTCAAACACAGAGCTCTCTCACTGCCTTTGTCTCCCCAGTGCTAAGACTGTAGGAATATGCCACTACACCTGGCTTGAAGTCTAAGCTGAGACACAGTTCTAGATAGTTAATTTTTAGATGAATTTATAGTTTGATGTTAAATAGTCAGGTGAATCTCCAGAAGGCAGAAAAGAAAGCAGAGTTTAGACAATAGGAATTCCCAGGGTAGTTTCTGGCCTGGCACAGGCATTGTTGATTTTATTAGAAGGTGGTCCTCTCGAGCACCGTGAACACATGAACCCTCCAGAACTCCCAGCATGCTCAGGATAAAGGTTTAGGGAAAAGGGATGTTAGATACACATAACAGTCTGGAGGATTCAAGTGAGGCCTGGCCCTACAGAGAGCAAAGATCACCATGTTATTAGCTACATTCATTCTCAGATTTCTGGGCAGAAATGGGAATAAATCCCTTCTGTTGAAGAGAAAAGCCTGCATGTTTAACACCCCTGGCTTCCCTAGTGCTGTCTGTGAGCACAGGACTCCGAGCCCTCTCTGCCTACTTAATTCCAGTTCATTCATCAGGCTTCATCATCAACATCACTTCTCCTTCATGTCTTTCTGGAACAGAAGAGGTTACCTCCTTTATATGTTTTTATAATTTTCCATATTCCTTTGCAATCCTTAGCAGTGTTTGAAAAGAAATTCATCTTTCCAAGTGAGTTTGGACTGTGGTGTCCATGTATAGATGTATTTCTAGCAATTAGCATGAGAGCTTGGAGTTAGGAAGCATTTAGCGGTAAATATTAGTTGAAATATAAAAGGAATGGGTAAATGTAATCCCATTTTAATTTAATTAGCAACACATTCCACATGTCTTTTTGAGGTACAGATTATGAAAGACTTTATTACACTCCGGGATATTTTTACAAGTTGTAATAATTCATAAAATAGTTCAGATTATTCATCCACTCTCCTAAGTAACAAATCTGTAATAAAATGATATTGAGAAAGAGTGGAGGTTGAGAATATAGTTCTGTGGTAGAGTGCTCACCTACTGTGTGACTACATCCAATTCCCAGCAACACACACACACACACACACACACACACACACACACACACACAC
>CAJQZJ010032315.1:2183664-2196870 GCA_907164525.1 Lophiomys imhausi | reverse complement strand
ACACACACACACACACACACACACACACACACACACACACACACGTAATAATAATAATTATATATATAATAATTTATATATATATATATTATAAAGGACATAAAATCTCTACCATTGGCACAAAGTTTTTAAATGACATAATATTAAATCAAAGACTTATCAATTTGAATGCATCTTATCGGTCACCAGCTTCCTTTATTTTAACTTCAATAATATGTCTACCCCAATTAAACTAAGACCTTTAGGAATGTTATGTTTGCTTCAATGCTTCCCATAGGCTCATGTGTTTAAACGACTTATTCTTAGTGCCATTTGGGGAGATCTTGAGGAGATAGTGAGACCCAGCTATCAGAGGTCAGTCACTGAGGACAGATCTACGGCTGCAGACATCACAGCTCAGGACTCTCCTCCTGGTCTCTTTCTGTTTCTTTGTTCTGATACTGTACAGCCATGTTACTATGCCTTCCACACTATAATAGGGTTGTACCCTCATTGACCAAAACAAAATTATCCTCATTTAAGTTATATCCCCCAGGCATTTTATCACAGTGACATGAAAAGTGACGAATAGAAGTAATATTTCAAAAATTCCTTAAAGTTTTTCTAGTGGGAATCCATGAAGAAGAACTAGTGATTTGTTACAGCTCCCCTCTTCTCCCTTCCTTTCTCTCCTTTTCTTATTTTCTGTCTTAGCTACTTTTCTGTTGATGTGAAGAACACGACCAAAGCATCTTATAAAAGAAATGGTTTAATTGGGTGCTTGTTCATAGTTTCAAAGGTTAGTCCATGGCCATCATGATGGGGTGCATGGCACTGGAGCAACAGCTGAGAGATTACATGTTGGACAACAACCATGAAGCAGAGAGGGAGACAGATAGAGGTAGATAGAGAGAGAGAGAGGAGCTAACTGAAAATGATACTACTTTTGAAACCTCAAAGCCCACACCTAGTGACACACATGTCCTAACCCTCCCCAAACAGTTCCATCAACTGTTGATCAAGCCTTCAAATATATGAGCTTATATGAGGATCATTCTCATTCAAACCACCACATTTTATTCTTTTGTATTATGAAGAAATTAAAGGTCAGAGGTCCTACGTGGTTGTTTTATCTTAGTGGTCTATCAGCAATCTATTGACATATAGAAACTAGAAATGAAGTTAGTTAATTAATTAACAAAAGTCTCTGAAATCAATGATCTCTTTTCCTCCAAACACTGGCTTTCTGGCGGGCAGTAGAAACTGACAGTTTGATCAATCAGCTGGTGAACATTGCCCCGTGCCTCAGATAAGTCTCCTTCCCTCATCAGATCAGAAGAATTCTGTAGAGATGCTTATCAATCTTTCTGATTCTGAGGCCTTCATTTTGAATATTCTAGTGTATAAATGTAAAAGACTTGGAACAGGATCCAGACACTAGAATTTTTAATAAGCATGTAAATTAGCTTATCCTGGTATGTTTGGTGATCATTGGCTTAGATGATGTCATAATTTCCATCTTCAGGTGCCAGTAAAGAGGCCATAAAGAGCCAACCTCAGCAAAGTGATTTGGGTTCACACCCAAGGAAGGAGGCCAGTGTCAAAGAGCATGGTGCAGAAGTAAGTCAAGGTATGCTGATAAATCAAGGAGATTGAATACTTGAAAGGCAAGGGCCAGTACAGGGCCCAGCTAGAAATGAGTTGGCAAATGGCAGTGTGCTGGTAATTGTGTCTTCAAGAAGAAAGAAAGAGAGATCTCATGTTGGGTGGAGCCCCAGACATGAAGATAAGATCAGAGACACTTCTTTGAATAGTTCTGACTATTGCTACATCAGTAAAGGGTCCTATGTAGTCCATTAGTAAGAATGCACTGCAGTCTTTTTGTGAGCCCAGCACATAATGTAATAAATGGTACACCATGCAACAAAATGACAGCCCATTTGAGAAACAGAGACTCCAGCAGATAGATACCAGAGTTAAAATTAAAATGCAAGGTGGTTTTATGATAGACTATCAGGACTATCTTTAATAGGAAGACTGTGATGAGATTACAATAGTTAGATAATGCTTTTATAGATTGGTTTTTGACAGACTTGGACCTCAGAGTGGCCAGGATCTAGGCAGACATGAGAAAAGGCGATGTGAGTAAATAGGCAGCCCATAGGGTGAGTGACATAAAAAAGCAGGTTTCCACTTGTAAAGATGTAGGAGAGTGAGGAATGTAATGGAGTGATGAGAGACAAGGAGTGGATAGAAAAGATGTTTGAAGCACTTTGAATGTCAAATAGTGAAATTTAAATATGTTCCTTCAGAAATAAAGGTTTACTTGTGTCTTTCTTGGATCATCACTAAGGAGGTACATTGCAATGTCTCTGGAATGAGCTTGTTTGAAGAGTGGGGTTAAGGTGTTGTTAGTAGAAAGAGAAAGAAACACAGCTGACCAGCTTGCACAGTGTTACAGTGATAGGAGAGGGACGTGGCAGAGAAAGTAGGGACAAGGTAGGCAATAAATTGGGACTTTATACAGTACAAATTCACATTCTGCAATGTATTTTTATTTTAATACTGTTTTGTGCATCTACTCATCCAGGTGCCATATACCAAGATGGCGTCCTGATAGTCATGTCAAGTTTTAAGATAGAGGTGTCATTTTTTTTCCCACTATTAGCCTCTTCAAATCCTCTTGGGCATAGGGTAGGGCACTCAAAATAGCTACAGCTTTTAGACCATGCAACATGTATCATATTGTACTAATTAGGTTACGTTTGCTTTCCCCTTTAATCCTTTCAAAAGTCTGATTGAAGATGGTTTCCTTCATTAGGTACACATCAAAGATCAAATAACCGGGAGTCTGAAAAGTTAATTCTCCTGAAGATAAATAGTGGACATGGATTCAAACAGTTTGAATCCAGAGAGTTGTTTTTTAACTACCATACTATATGGACTATTTGTTAATGAATGAATGGCATATAATACTGCTATTATTACTGCTGGGTAAATGGATGCACATTCCTGAATCAATTCATTGCCTAAACCAGTTGACTTGCCAATACAAGCTGCATCTGCTGTAGCTACCTAAGACAGACAAATCGTAAACTATGATGAACAAAGCTGAACTTTTTCACTGACAATTCAAGTTTTTTCCTTCTGCTTTCTGCATATGGAAAAGCCAAGTTTAAATGTTAAGTGTTAACTAAGTGAAGAGACAAAATATAAACAAATGCGACTACCTGAGAACAATTGCACCAATCTCACCACCATACTCAAGTAAAAATACAGGCAATTAGCCATTTACATGCAAAAGTAAAGCATGAAAGTTCGGTGTATTAGACTCAGTTATGGAGACTGTCCCCTAGGTATGAGTGCAGGGCACACCAAGTACTGAGTGACAAGCAGTGTTTTACAGAAGTTAAGGGCTTAGAGCACAGAGCTGGACTGAGACCAAATCATGACCTAGTGCAAATGGTTTCCAGCTTATACGCTTGGGTTTCCTCACCTGTGGAGTAGGGAGAGTCACAGTTGTTAGTGGGATTAAATGCATTAATGAATGTAAGTGCTTGAAATCCACTCAATGCAGCCTCTAAGCTCAAACCATCAGCCCTCAAGCTCTATCAGCCTACAATTGCCATCATCATCATTATTATGTGGTTATGGTTATTACATCATCTTGTAAAAACATGAGTGACTTAAGGAGATACTAAAGATAAGAGACCTCCCAAGGTTCCAGTGGTCTAGGCTGAAAAGCAAAGAACCTTCATTAAGGTATGGCTTTATAAGCAGGGCAAAGTGTTACATCCCCGTAATTCCAGAACTTGAGAGACTGAGTCCGGAGGATCATGAGTTTGAGGTCAGTCCAGAGCAAATCCAAGAGCAATACTTTGTCTCACAGGAGTGTGAGGGAAAATGTGTACAACACATATTACATACTTGGATGAAAATGTCACTATGTAGCAGTGTAATGTAGAATGACTAATGTACACAATGAAAAAGATCAAAGTAAAATAAAGTAAAATAAAATAAAATACCATCACCAGCAACAATACCCCAAACCAAACGAACAACAGAAAAAAATCAGGGATGAAAGGGAGTGAAAAAGCTAAGGTCACTAGACCATAACAATGTTGTCATTAAGCAGCTGAGGGTGGAAATAGATACTTACCTGTGTCATTATACCACTGTAGCACAGGCATAGGTGGGTAGACTTGCTACTGTTGCTCTCACCACAGTCTTGGTATAAACTCTGGAGTCTGGGTGCAAGTTTGACTAAAGTGTCCTGTAGAATACTGTCACAGTTCATGACTCTGATTTAACACATTTCCTGGTTTTCTTAAGATGACCTACTGTTTTGGTTTGGTTTAGCTTTTGTTCTCATTATGTAACCCACGCTACCTCAAACTCATAAGAAGTCTCATGCCTCAGCTCTCGAGTGCTGAAATTACAGGCCTATGCTACTATGATTTGTTGTAGAAGCTGACTCTTACCTGTGGTCTTAAATGTCACAAAGGTTGGTAATCTTACTGCTCAAGTACCTAAGTGACTCTTCTAAAGCCATTATCCATTTTATCAATGCTAATACCTTAATGTTTTTTAATAACTCATCTAATGTTTCTGAGATTATGTTTATTATCATCTGATGGCTTTAGCAGAGTTTAAATTACTAAGGATCAAAGCAGACACAAAAAAACCCAACCCTTGTTTCTTGAGATTGCTGTTTCCTTTAGTTCAGAGTTCAGGTCTTTATAGTTCCTTTTAGAAGCTGCACATTCCTAGAAGGTGACTTGTGAGGTGGTCATATCTACATCAGAGCCTAGCACAATTCTCAATATTTCAATGCCATTACAGGGACTGGTAAAACTTGGTTCTTGAGACAAACAAATAGGTAAACATTGCCTCTCTCCAACTTTCAGCAGGGTCTATGTGGTCCCTAGCTGATCTGGATTTCACTACGCAGACCAGGTGGGCTTCCAATCTGAGGCGTGGTCGGAATGTTCTTGAATATGGCTTACCAACAGTAGGAACCAGGCAGTTCATCGTCACGGTGGCTGCCCTGTGTGTTATAGAAGCTCTGTTGCATCCAATGTCTGTACCCACCAGATGCCAGCAGCAGTCTCCTCATTCTCCAAGTTACCACAGCTCAAAATGGTCCTGGACATTGCCGTGTATCACCAAGGAAGAAAACAATCCCCAATTGAAAGGCACAGAGCCATCTCATTGCTGATTTTAAACCTCTATGGAGTGAGAGGATGTTACACACATGTTCTGTCACCAAAGGCTTCCAAAATTGTTGCTTCTTACATGTGATTATCTAACAACTGTATACTTTTACAAAGTGAGCTATTTATCTAATCTGCACTATGATGTATAGAAAAGAAGTACACAGGAGATTTGCATTTAGGTAAGCATATCACCAAATGTTCCTAAGCAAGTACTTTGAACTTCTTCAACTGAGACTTTTTATATAACTACTATATGCTTGGCACCATTCCCATCCACCAAGGCTACAAACATGTTCTTTACTTTCAAGAAAATTGCCAAGCTGAGCATGGTGACACTTGTAGTTTCATTTTAAAAGAAGATAAATCAGGAGGATAAATGAAAGGCCAGCCTAGGCCAGATAGTGACACCCCTCTCTCTCAAAAAACAAAACCAATACAACCCACAGAGAATTTTCCATCAAGTGGAGAATCAGACAAGGAAACAGTAAATTCAGATCCTTTAATTCAGATCCTCATGTTGTGGTGACCCCAACCATAAAATTATTTTTGTTGTTACTTCATAACTGTAATCTTGCTACTGTTATGAGTTGTAATGTAAATATCTGTGTTTTCCAATGGTTTTAGATGATCCCAGTGAAAGGGTAGTTCACCCCTCAAAGCAGTCATGACTGAGAATCACTGTTCTATGTCCTTTATATAGGCTGCTACCAGAAGCTGTGTTCCAGATTTAAGGTGGATCTTCATACCTCAAAAGATCTGGATTTAGGATGGGTTTTCCTACTTCAAATGATTTAACTAAGAAAAATTTCTCACAGGTATACCCATCTACTTGGGTTTTAGTTAATTCCAGATGTAGTCAGAGAACCAAGAATAGCCATCACAAACGGTGTGGTAGTAGCAAGTTCATATTCATGGAAAGGGTGGAGGCTTGAATGAGAATGGCCCCTGTAGGCTTATACATTTGAATACTTAGTCTCCAATTGTGGAACTATTTTGGACAAACTAGGAGGTGTGGTTTTGTTGGAGGAGGAAGACTGGTGTCATGCTTAGTGTCTCTCTCTCTCTCTCTCTCTCTCTCTCTCTCACTCATTCCCTCCATCTTTATCTACTGGCAGGCAAAGATGTAGGCTCCCAGCTGTTCCTGGTGTTATACCTTTGTTCCACCATAAACTCTAACCATGACCCTAAAACCCTAAGCCATAAATGAACTCTTTCTTACATAAGTTGTCTTGGTCATGGTGTCTAATCATAACAGTAGAAAAGTAACTAAGATAAATGTTGGTATAATGGGGTGAGCTATTACTATTATAGGTATAACCATATTGTGTTTTGGAGGAATGTGGAAGTCTTTTGGATTTTGGAATGAGAAACCAGTTGAATACTGTAAACAGAACTTAATGGGCCATGTTAGTAGGAGTGTGGAAAACAGTAGTGCTGAGAACAATGTAAACTATGCAGGCCCTGCTAAAGAGGCTTCAGAGAAGAACAATATGAGCACCTGGTCTAGAGACCATTCTTGTGATATTTTGGCAAACAATGTGGCTGTCTTTTGCCTTTATTGTAAGAAATTGCCTGAGCATAAATTGGAAATAAATGAACAAATTTGTTTGACTGAGGAGATTTCAAGACAGCCTAATATTGGCTGTGCCATTTGGTGGTTAGGAATCACTCTTCTGCAGGTATAAAATGAGACAGATCAAGTGGAGCAAAACCAAAATACAAAATGTATAATTTGAGAAGAAAGGGAGCACTAGGAAATGTAGTAGAGCCATTGTGCTGAAAGAGATGAAGATTGAAGAAAGGCCTGCTCTAAAGTGGAATGAAAGGAAGGGTGGCCTCAGGGCAAGACCCACCGAAGTAATCCCCCCAAACTGTAAAAAGAAAAGGCTTGAAGAACTTTTCTGCTCCTAAAAAGCAACAACAAACAAAAGCTGCTGCAAATGTGATTAAAGGGGGGGGGGCAGGATTTACCTCAATCTGCTATTCAAACTTGACCGTGTCTTTCATAGTTCTGGCTTCAAAGTCATGAAGGGTTTATGAGTACTGGAGCTATTAAATCTTCCTCTGCTTTTAAATAGAGTCACTGTGGCTAGATGAGGCCACTGAGGCAGGGAAATCCCAGCATGGAGGTCCTGAGATGATATTGCATGAAGCTGCCAAAATGGTACCTGGATTACATTGGAGACCCAAGATTTTAGAAGTGACAGAGTCATGAGGCATCTGCCAAGGAGAGTATCCTGCTAGGCTTTGGTGTTGCTTTGGTTCAGTATTTCCTCACTATGTCCACATTCCTCTCTTTTGGAATAGGAATGTATTTCTGTATCATTGTATGTTGTAAGTATGTAATTTGCCTTTTAATTTTACAGGGGGTACAATGAAGAAAGTGCTTTGAGTCTCAGAAGAGACTCTGGACTTTGGACTTTTAAATTGTATTAAGGTTGTGAAACACTATGGGGCCTTTTGAAGTTGGGCTAAATGTATTTTGCACTATGAAATGGCCACAAGCTTATGGAGGCCAGGGAGTGGAGTGTGGTGGTTTCAAAGAGAATGGTTTCTGTAGGCTCATATGTTTGAGTACTTGTTCTACAGTTGGTGGAACTGTTTGGGAAGGATTAGGAAGGGTGGCCTTGTTGGAGGAGCTGCATTGCTAAGAGCCAGTTTTGAGCTTGCAAAAGACTTACATCATTCCCAGTGTGCTCTCTGCTTCCTGCTTGTGTATCAAAATATAAGTTCTTAGTTATTCCTGTCACCATTTCTTTGTTCTGCTATCATGGACTCTAATGCTTAGAAACTGTAAGCCCCAAAAAATTCTTTCTTCTGTAAGTTGCTGTGGTCACAGTATCTTGGAATGGAAAGTCATTAAGACAAGGTAGGTGTAGAGAGAGTACAAAAGAGAGATACTACCAAATGCCTCCTGTTGTAACTACTCAGCCTGAATAATGAAGGGTGCTGTGACTATTAAAAAACTTTTTAAATTTTTTTCAAAATCAACGTTAATAACTAAAGACTTTTTTCTCCTCTCTGAAGCTGATATTCTGTTCATTTATTTATTTTTTCTTCTCCTGGTATTTCTGTTTGGCTTCTCTACATTCATTGAATCTAAATATCAGAATTTGCTTTCTTATTTATTTTTGTTTGGTTACTTTTGGAATTTATTCTTTTACATTATTTTATATTTTTACAGTTGTTTCTATTGAACTTATGTCTTCATATTTCTTTATTCTTTTCTTTTTGGTTAAAATATCTGCCAAAAAAACCCAAATGCTATTTTGCTGCTTCATTTCATAGAAAAAGTCAAGATTCACACAATAGCGGCTTTAAATCTTTTTTCTCCTGAGCTAGTAGCTGTTGTCTAAGAATGTGTTGGGATGCTGGCTTGTTCAGTTTGCTTTCCGGACCTTTTTCCACATTCATCTTTCACTCTCTTCCCGGTATTTGTCAGCTGTGTTCCATATTAACATTCTGACTCCTTTTAAAATTTCAGTACAAACCCCAAAACAAACTAGGAGTCACATGGATAGTTGTTAGTTGGAATGAAAATTGAACTCTCCCAGCTCATGGTGAAATAGATTCAAAGGCCTACATGTTCATTTTTCCTGTTCTCCACATTTATGTTGGAGACATACATCATCTGCACTTTAATTCAGCATGCTTTCATAATTCCGATGAGAATGAAAATATGAGACAGATGTCATACTTCTTATAAGCACCTCTACATAGCATTCATTTACCCTACAAGTAAGCTTTTGCTTCTACTTTGTGTTAAACTCGGTGCTGGGAAAGCAATGGTGAAAAGGCAGACAGCTATCTTTGCCTCAAGTAACATGTGATGCAGTTAGAGAGGCCGACACCAAACAGAGAATTATTTTCTGAAATGATTAGTACAATGACATAGAGAATACAGTGTAGTGCAGGGGCATGTTTGAGGAACAGCAAACCAGATGTGCAAAGTCGAGAGAGACCAATCAGAGAAAATTTATGGGAGCATCTTAAATGAGACTGGAAGAAATACCAACTCTCTACAGAAAGACGGAAAAGTGGGCATAAGAGAGACACGTGCTCACCAAGAACAAACTTCAGTGTAGTTTCTCAGTTTCTGTTGATATTTTCTGATGAACCACCATGAAACTGCACACCTGCTATCCCATGCATAAACCCCATGTCTATAAAAGTGGTTGAAGAACAATACCCTACACCAGCGTGGGTGTGGAAGGCACTGACCAGTCCTCGATGGAGAAAGAAGTTACAGATTCTAATAGTCAGTCATCAGGGTGTCCTGCCAGGGCTTTATGGTGGTTTCCCAATAATCCATAGAGTTACCTTTGTGCACATGCTCCCGTGAATTCCTATAGCCACCTTTGTCAGATGCCTGGAGCACAGCAAAACCAATCAAGCATGTCCATAACCTAGGGGATTGTTCCCTTTATTCAAAAAGGGAAGACATGTTTACTATCTTAAAAAGTTGAGAAAACTCAAATATGACATTAAAATCAATATTATGTTACTCTAAAAGTTAAATTATATTAACTTCTTCATGTACTCAATTCAATTATTTAAATAAATAGTTCTATATATTTTATAAATATAAATATAATTTAAAATATATTTATTTATTTAATTAAATGTGATAATTTTGTGTGCATTTTTTCATTTAGAGTATATACATTCCTGCTTTTAAAATGTGGAAAATGCAGAATAGTAGAAAGAGAAGTTAATTAAGTATGGTACTACTCAAAGCCTTTGGTTTTAAATGATACTAATTTTAAAATTATATTTACTTGTAAACATTCAGAACGCTAACAGAACAATTTAAACTCTTCCTGTCATTTCAAAGCTAAATTAAGCTAGCAGAAACTTCAGTAAGGGAAGAGAATGAGGGAATCTCAGGTGAAGAAAACTACATTCCTATATAACTAACTGCACCTAAGCCAATGAGAACGTGTTTTAAACTGCCACACTAGTTCGCAATAACTATATCCTACCAAGGTTAATGACTATTGAAATTACCAAGGCAAGGCTATTTGGAGAGTCATCTGGCAGTATGTTAGCATTACGAGCTTGTTAACTTGCCTTTCTAACTCACCAGACAGCTCTGCCCAGTACTGAACAGCTCTGTGCTGGAGAGCCTCTTGAAGTGGAAAAGTCCCATCACTTTCAAGAAAGTTTTCTGCCCTGTATCACTGTGAACTTGAGTTCTCTTGAAATAGAAGTGGGTAAACAGAGAGGAAATAGGCCAAAGTCACGAGAAGTCTTACGTAACAAGCTTGGAATCCTGAACAACTCCAGTTGATCAGAATGCTACACGGAAATATAGAGAGATTGTCTCAAGTTTTCTTTTGCTTTGTGGTAGCTTCTCACCCTCTGGTCTCTTGGATATAAAAAGGCATAAGAGACAATAGATCTTGCTCAGCACCTTTCTTCCACCCTATTATCAGGGAGCCAAGCTCACTGTGTGTATACTCATGTGCCCGTAATTCTCGGTGCTCCTTTACCTTCTCTGGGGAGAGAATGTCTATAGCCTGTAAAAGAGGCCACTGGGAATGAATCGCTTTTCATATGATCGAGAGGGAAGAGTAAGACCTGACCTCTGTTGCACACTTTTGTATATCACTGAGCTAGGACAGTGGGAAAGCCTCTGTCATTCTGTTTTTCAACCCCTAGCTATGTTTGAGAAGCAGAAGCAGCCCTTGTGAGGAAGAGCTAAGTAGATCCTTTCCTCTCAGCACACCTTTGTGATTCTCTAGCCTACATCCCAAACAGCACACATGGGAGATAGTACTTGATTATTAAAGACAAAACACTGATATTATAATATATTAATTATTATATGGAGTACTAATTATTGTATATTGGTAATGTTTATTCTTGCTATCAAGGGGAATAAATTAAAACTAAATTAATTTCACTGTCTATATACTGTTTTGTTTTGGTTTGTTTTTTTGAGACAGGGTTTCTCTGTGTATCCCTAGATATTCTAGAACTCACTCTGTAGATAAGACTTGTTTTGAACTCACAGAGATCCGCTTGCCTCTGTTTTCTCAGTGCTGGAATTAAAGGTGTGCACCACCACACCCACCCATTACAGACAATTATCCAAAAGATAACCCAGGTCCTTTGGAAGAGCAGCCAGTGGTGTTAACTTCTGAGCCATCTCTCCAGCTCTATATACTGTTTTAAATTCAAAGAATCCGTGTAGTATTATGGGTGAAGATACTGGCTGGCGTGATCAGCTGGTCAAGGAGTAATAATATATTGTATATTAATATACTGTTAACACTGTAATATGACATAATGATAATACTATTTCCATTGGTTATGGGAAATATATCAGAGTCCATCTTCTTCAAGGGATGTGATATCATATGGCCAATTAATGTTCTCTGATTATGAAAGAACATATTTACCACAGAAAGTTTCCATTTTCAGAAATGACTTCTTTGCTAATTCTCCTTGCAGTGAGGAGGTAACCTACAAAGCCTGGTCTCCTCAGGGGTTAGAAGGTCTGTTGAGAACACAGACTCACTTCACTGTAGCTTTTCCATCTGACCCAGCCACACTGCTGACCCTTGATGCTTTTCTTTTCTTTTCTAATGATTTATTTATATATTTTATATACATGAGTACTCTATTTGCATGTACACCTGCATGCCAGAAGAGGGCATCAGAACCCATTGTAGATGGTTGTGAGCCACCATGTGGTTGCTGGGAATTGAACTCATGACCTCTAACCTCTGGAAGAGTAGCCAGTGCTCTTAACTGCTGAGCCATCTCTCCAGCCCCAATTTTTTTTTTTTTTGCTTTTTTTTAAAAAGATTTTTTTTTTATATACTTTCAGTGCTGACCCTTGCATCTGACATATTCTGGATAATCAGAATCAAAACCTAAACAACAAACAAACAAAACAAAAAAAAACCCCTAAAAACCAGTCCAAAACTCATCAAAACAGAAGATTAATCTTTAGTGAAATTACTGTGTAAATTTACCAAGATTTAAAAATTTTATCAGTAATAGATTTATTGTAGCTTATATCATGCTGGATATATAAATACTGTCCCCAAAAAAACAAAAACTAAGAGCTGGGGAAATAGTTTGATAAAGTGGTTGCCGTTCAAGTATGAAGACACATGTTCAGATTGATTCTCAGCATCACAGCACCCATGTATATAAAGCAAAAAATCAGGCACAGTAGCTGCATCTGTAACCCCAGCAATAGTATGGCTAGAGACAGGCAGGGTCGTGGAGGGGCCACCCAGACTAGCTGAAACAGTGATCTTCTTCGGGTTCATAGAGAGACCCGTCCCCTCAAAAAGAAGATGGAAAGCAAGAGGGAGATAATGATAGCAACCTCTAGCCTTGACACACAAAAGGACAAGTGCACCTCCCCCACACACAAGGACAAGTGCACCTCCCCCCCACACACAAGGACAAGTGCACCTCCCCCACACACACAAGGACAAGTGCACCTCCCCCACACACAAGGACAAGTGCACCTCCCCCACACACAAGGACAAGTGAACTCCCCCCACACACAAGGATAAGTGTACTCCCTCACACACACACAAGGACAAGTGCACTCCCCCTCACACAAGGACAAATGCACTCCCCCCACACACAAGGATAAGTGTACTCCCTCACACACACACAAGGACAAGTGCACTCCCCCCAACACACACAAGGACCAGTGTACTCCCCCCCACACAAGGACAATTGCACTCCCCCCACACACACAAGGACATGTGCACCACCTCCCCACACACAAGGACAAGTGCACCCCCCCAACACACAAAGACAAGTGCACTGGCCCCCCCCACACAAGGACCAGTGTACTCCCTCACACACACACAAGGACAGTGCACCTCCCCCCATACACACACAAGGACCAGTGTACTCTCTCACACAGACACAAGGACAAGTGCACTCCCCCCCACACAAGGACAAGTGGACTCCCCCCTACACACAAGGACAATTGCACTCCCCCCCCACACACAAGGACAAGCGCACTCCCCCCCAC